>VMBQ01009254.1:3627-33141 GCA_007657795.1 Dreissena rostriformis
ACGAATATGTACAATGGAAAATTTCAAAGGGCCATAACTCTGTGAAAAATCATCCGACCAGAACTGGCTGATAATATGCACATCTCCTCTTGGTAGTAAAGCTTCCCATAAAGTTGCATTGCATTCCAGTCATTAGTTGCTGAGAAATAGCCAGGACAAGAATTGCACTACAATATATGTACAGTTAATGGAAAATTTCAAAGGGACTTTACTCTATGAAAAATCATCTGACCAGAACAGGCTGATAATATGCACATCTCCTGTTGGTAGTGAAGCTTCCCATAAAGTTTCATTGAATTCCAGTCAGATGTTGCTGAGAAATAGCCCAGACAAGAATTGCACTAAATGTTTAGTTAATGGAAAATTTCAAAGGGCCATAACTCTGTGAAAAATCATCCGACCAGAACTGGCTGATAATATACACATCTCCTCTTGGTAGTGAAGCTTCCCATAAAGTTTCATTTAATTCCAGTCATTAGTTGCTGAGAAATAGCCTGGACAAAAAATTTGCATGGACGCACGCACGCACGGACCGATGAAGTGGCGACTATATTCTTCCCCCCCAAAATTTTGGGGGAGCATAAAAAAAAAAGGGAGATAATTCAAAAACTACGGTCAAAAGAGTTATGGTTCATGTTCACTGCACTTCTAGTTGCCATCTGTTTATATTTCAAGTTTCAAGTAAATTCCATCAGAAGATTTAGAGTTATGCTCCAGACAAAAATTTACTTTGAAATGAAATAAAGGGAGATAATTTTAAAACTAAGGTAGAAAGAGTTATAGTTCTAAGTCACTGCACTTCTCCACCTTGCCATCTGTTTATATTTCAAGTTTCAAGTAAATCCCTTCAGTAGATTTAGAGTTATGCTTCGGACAAAAATTTACTTTGAAATTATATAAAGGGAGATAATTCAAAAACTAAGGTAGATAAAGTTATGGTTTTTGTCACTGCACTTCTCCTTGTTGCCATCTGTTTATATTACAAGTTAAAATTTAATCCATTGAATAGATTTTGAGTTATGCTGTGCACAAAGTTTGGGAACAAACGGAGAATATAACTATATCCCCCCGATTTTTTTTTCGGTGGGGATAATTAAGATACACTGCATTTCCTCTCAAAACCCTTTATCAAATTTGAAGTTCTATGGAATACTTTTCAAGAAAATTACAGTATGTAATAATGTTCTACACATTCAATTAAGAAAGGAAATAACTTCAAAAATACTACAGAAAAAGTATAGGAAATGGTACATTTACCTTGGACTTTCTTTCAATGTCCTCTATCAATATATGCAGTTTTATTTGAACTTATCAATTTATGATTAGCACAGGACAACAAAATACCGCAGAGAGTTATTGTCATTTGCTGCTTTAACACAACATTTTCTTTGAAAGCCATCTTTCATTATCAGAAGGTCTATTCGAATATATTCAATACTTGCAGAGTTATGCTATATGCAAGAAATGGACTTTACCCTAAAATAAGTAATAGGGAATAACTCGGTGATACATTTGGCTATTCATTAATTAAAGGTGGCGATAGTTTATTTGTTATTGAACAAATTAGTTTGTACAAAAATGCATTTAATGAGACAGTTTGCAGTAAATTTAAAAAAAAATGGTTTCATTGAAACAGGAAAGTTACATCAATGTTAATCTTTAAAATTGTGAACAATTTTAACTTTTTTGGAGTGCTTTTGCTCTTCTAACATGAACACCAAAATAGAGAATATTGACTTGAATAGAAAAAATCACTATTATTTTATGCTTTCTGGTGGTTTATGGAGAAATATCAGCGAATTAAAACTGATAAATCACTGTTTCAAACAGTGAAAATTAACAGTGAAAGTTATTATCGATGATATCATTTTCGTGACATTACAACGTCATTAGTTCAGCAAAAAATACAAAAATAATCATTTGTAAGCATAAAATAAAAATAAAATTAGTTGGATTTGGTTGAATATCGATTTTAATTCACTCGTGATCATAGAAAAAATATATTTTCTTTGATCACTCGTGAATTTAAATCAATATTCCACCAAATCCAAAAACTATCCTTCATTTATTTTCTTTATAAACTTATCTTGTATTCTCAATCAAGCATTGTGCATAAAACAACTGTATCTTTCAAAGAAATTATCTGCAGATACTACATTTTCATTCTCTACATATCTTACCATTGATGAGTAACTCGTCACACAAGTTTTGAGAAGGTACAAGAAAATGGCGAGTCCACAGGCAAACCATCCGATAACATACTGGCGAGCAAACCTGCTTGCCAACTTCCTGCTCTTCCACTGAAAAAACATAACAATGTGTACCATAATGAATGGATGGTTTCAATATTTAAATACCGTTATGTAATTCATATTCATATTCAATTAATATAAGTGTCACATCAAGCTTGTTTTCCAATGCAAAGCACATTCAATTTTGTTATCTGTATTTGTCAAATAATGTTTACAATACATGTGTACATGTTAACATGAAACATTTGCTTGAAATAAAGTTTAAACTGATTCAGCTGAGTGGGGACAGAACAATTTAACACAAGAGGGCCAAGATGGCCCTAGATCGCTCACCTGTGAAATGAGCTTGCCCAGTGGCATGATTTGAACAATCTTTGTCACATATCAAATATCAAAGCTGCGTGCTTTGTGGTTTAAGATAAACAAGCTTTTTCAAGCTTTGACCTGGTCCATGTTTTTCAACCGACCAGAACCATTTTTGAAATCAACCAACATATCATTAAGACAAACATTTTGACAAAGTTACATGAAGATTGGGCATGAAATGTGACTTCTACAGTGTTTACAAGGTTTTTCTTTTTTTTGACCTAGTGACCTAGTTTTTGACCCAGCATGACCCAGTTTCGAACTCGATCGAGGTATCATTGGGACAAATCTTCTGACCAAGTTTCATGAAGATCGGACAAGAAATGTGGCCTCTAGAGTGTTTACAAGGTTTCTCTATAGCCAAATAAGGAAAACTGCCCCGCCCACTGGCGGCCATGTTTTTCAACGGACCAGAACCACTTTTGAACTCAACCAACATATCATTAAGACAAACATTTTGACAAAGTAACATGAAGATTGGGCATGAAATGTGACTTCTACGGTGTTGACAAAAATTTTCTTTTTTTTGACCTAGTGACCTAGTTTTTGACCCAGCGTGACCCAGTTTCGAACTTGATCGAGGAATCATTAGGACAAATCTTCTGACCAAGTTTCATGAAGATCGGACAAGAAATGTGGCATCTAGAGGGTTTACAAGGTTTCTTTATAGCCAAAAAAGGAAAACTGCCCCGCCCACTGGCAGCCATGTTTTCCAACGGACCGGAACCACTTTTGAACTCAACCAACATATCATTAAGACAAACATTTTGACAAAGTTAAATGAATATTTTTGACAAAGTTAAATGAATATTGGGCATTAAATATGACTTCTACAATGTTTACAAGTTTTTTTTGTTTTTTTACCTAGTGACCTAGTTTTTGACCCAGCGTGACCCAGTTTCGAACTCGATGAAGGTATCATTGGGACAAATCTTTTGACTTAGTTTCATGAAGAATAGATAAGAAATGTGGCCTCTAGAGTGTTTACAAACCAATGTGGACAACGTACAGACGGACGATAGACAAAGACCGATCCTAAAAGCTTTGTAACGTCAGAACTAAGGTTTAACCCGTTTTCACATTATTTTTCTACAAAACATATAGTTAACTGATTAATATGAATTATACAAAAAACGAATGTCAACAATAATGTTACAGTCGTTATTTTCTAGGCAGACTTGGTTAACCGCAATCAATGCATATTTTTTCTGCCTTATTGACAATGCAAAAGCCAACTACGGTAGATTAAAATCGACATGGGAATTATGGTATTGAACATATAACGATGGAAGTCCCATGGTTACCTTGGTAAGGAAATGATCGCTGCTATACCCAGCTATTATTGACCCACACATGCCACCGATCTCAAGGCTGCTGATGAAACTATTACCTGAAATGAACATACTTTTAGCATATCATCACACCCACATTATCCAAAACAACATCCCATCTGATAAATGTTAGTGTATTTTAACCTTGTTGAATACAGCAATCAGGTACAGTATAGTGACATCATTGCATTATTTTTATTATTCCATTTGTAGTTTGAGTGTTATTTTATTGCCACTGGTTTTTGTTACCTTTAAAAATGAAGACAGAAGGCATGAGGACAGTGCCCAAACTTTTTATTATATCTTTCAGACTTTCTGCCTTTTTTTTCTAATCCAAACAAACAGTTTAGTAAATAATTTATTTGTGCTATCTAGAAATGTAAGTATTTTTCTAGTTTCCTTCGAGGCAAATAAGGTTTGATTTTGAGAGGAAAGCTAAAATGTGAAAAAGATGTACAGATTGAATAAATGACCTTAACCCATTTATGCCTAGCGTCTAGAAAAAAGGCCTTGGCAAATCAGCGTAGACCCAGATGAGACGCCGCATGATGCGGCGTCTCATCAGGGTCTTCGCTGTTTGCTTAAAGGAATTTCTGTTAGAAATATTCTAAATATAGAAAATTAATATATTAGACATCCCTAATTTTGGAAATAAATTGATCCAGAAGGATGGGAGAGTCCACTAGGCATAAATGGGTTAATGGTATAAATAGAAAACCAGGAAAGTGTTGAACAAAGAAAAGTTTGACACAAAAACCTGAACCACTTGCCAAGAGTCATGGATTGAGGTTTTCTAAGCCTTTCTAAATAAACTTAGCGGTATTCAACACTAATCTAGTATTCTCTATAAATCGTGCTATGCAAACCTAAAGGCCATGAAAGACAAAAAAGGTGCTTACATCATCAATGATCATGCTTATTTTATTTATAACCTGAAAACTCAATAGGAAGCTCTATATGCTGAACATACATAGAAATGTTTGTTGCATTACAAAACATTACCTTAATATTTTACAACATTCTTTGCAGTTTATATACAACAAATACCTAACATAGTCTTCATTCCATAAAAATGTTTTAAAAAGTTTTCATCCAAAGCTTATATATATTTATAATGATTTTCAAACTCTAATAGATAGTTATAATGATGTTCCAAAGCTATTAGATAGTTATAATGATTTTCCAAAGCTTATAGATAGTTATAATGATTTTCCAAAGCTAATAGATAGTTGAAATGATTTTCCAAAGCTTATAGCTAGTTATAATGATTTTCCAAAGCTAATAGATAGTTAAAATGATTTCCCAAAGCTTATAGATAGTTATTATGATTTCCCAAAGCTTATAGATAGTTATAATGATTTTCCAAAGCTAATAGATAGCTATAATGATTTTCCAAATCTAATAGATAGTTATAATGATTTTTCAAAGCTAATACATAGTTATTATGGATTTTCCAAAGCTTATAGAAAGTTATAATGATTTTCCAAAGCTAATAGATAGTTGCAATGATTTTCCAAAGCTAATAGATAGTTATAATGATTTTCTATATTCACTGGCCGCCTGCTGCCTACCCCAGCTACTGGGACAAATCCCGAAGCAGATGAAAATTAAACTAAGGATCAAGTCAAGTCAAGACTGGAAGTTTTCTGCATGAAAATTTCCTCATTCACACTAGTAGAAATCATCAGAAAAACATATGCTATTTCAATTCATTAAGAACCCAGATGCAAACTGACAATGTTGTACTTTTTATTAAATATTTGTATACATGCTGTACATCCAAAATGTATGACATTTACATGAAAAATAAGTATTTAAATAAAAAAAAACTAAAACTCTCTGACTAAAGGTGGCAGTGGTTTAATGGATTAAGTGTCAGTCTACGGATTGGGTTTTGATCCCGACCTAGAAAAAATGCTGGTTCCTCCCAGGAAAAGGATGCAAAAGAGTCTCAATATCTGAAGTTATTTAAACTTAAAACTAGAATTTGACACAATAGTGATGAAAAATGCACCCAGACTCCGCCTATTGTAATATGAAGCATGATGTTATAGAATGTTGAAAAAGGGGCATTACTCATGTAATTGCCTGCAACTTTGAATGTTGTTCTTTGAAAAGTAAAGGTGAAGGAGAACGCCTTTGGACAAGTTTGAGTCTACGAACAGACTGACTGCAAGACGGATGAACAGACAGACAGATGAACAGACAGACAGATGACTAGACAGACAGATGGACAGACATCCATCGTGAATTCAGTATACCCACTAAACTTTGTTACAGGGGGTAGAATAATCTGCTAAAACTGTATAATTATAATCATGATGTTATAGAAAGTCTAGGTGTAAAAAGGGGCGTAACTTTTGTAATTTGTAACTTAGGACAATAAAAATCGAACATGCACAAGTTCATACGATAAGGACCAATGCCTGAAAGTTTGATTGTTGTAAGCTGAATGGTGTAGAAAGCTTGCAGAATAGTTTGTGTGTACAGAGAGCCAGACGGATGGATGGGTAGGCAGACAGGCAGACTACCTCGATGCTTCAGGTACACCACTCTTTTCTTCATAACAGGGTTATAATTAAGTAATAGGCTATACTAACAAATAGGTTTATANATGACCGAGATCTTGAACTAGGTAGACTGGGCCCCACTGCATGGTCCCAAATTGCACAGTGCTGATGACAAGATATGTGAAACAGATGCCGCGGTAACCAGGCAACCAAAACAAATCTCGTTTCGACATCGACTTGGAAGGCTCTGCAGATGACCAATAAAATATTGTTATGTGCAAATTTAGCTTTAAGCCAAGGTTGGCATAATTAACAAAGAAACTTAAGTAAATTCTAAAAAAAAATCCATTCAGAATAATCAATTATCCACTTTTTTGTATCATGTTTATTGATTTTTTGAGTTTCATAATTGGGCAATTTTCATATGGATGTTCTTTTCAAAAATTGTTTTAAAGTGCATTGTCTTTATACTGAGTGCTACAGTTGAAACAAAAATGATCCAGATTATAGGGATAATCTTTATTATGAGAAGCTTTGTAGATAAAGGCCAAGGAAAATTCAGTAACAATATATTTTATAGATAGTATGTGTCAAGAAACAGTGGTACATCCTCTTCACAAAATAACCATACACATAACCAGGGTTGAACATGAAACTATTGCATCAGAACAGAAATGTTGAGAAAGAATGGCATGACCTTCAATATAAAATTAAACAAGATTTCAGTCAAATGTTGACTTGTCAATGATAGTTTGGCCAAATATTGTATGGTCCACAAGCGTTTTGTGTTTTAGTAGAATGTTTCTTTGAGCAGGAGTTTTTATACAAATGTCATTTTGTCCAAAAGTTTTTGTGAACATGACTATAAGTGATTTGGGTCCTTGACAGTTTTATATTTTTAGCTGTGTTCCAATAACATATAAATTGGCCATAGCCACGTCCAGATCCAGATGGATTATTATGACAAAAACTCGGGATCTTTAAAAAATTTGATCTGAAGATCTTTTATATTTTACTATTAATATTTAAATCTGATGCTGTCAATATTCTTTCCCGTTTATAATAGCTAACCAGATGATGGCCAAAATGGCCTAAACAACGTTTCAAGTTTAACTAAAAATGAGCCTCACTCTGTGAAAACGGGGTTTAGTGCATGTGCGTAAAGTGTCGTCCCAGATTAGAATGTGCAGTCTGCACAGGCTAATTAGGGACGTCACTTTCCGCCTAAACTGGATTTTTGATAAGAAGAGATTTTGTTTAAATGAAAAATATCATAAAAGCAGAAAAATGTCGTCCCTGATAAGCCTGTGCAGACTGCACAGGCTAATATGGGCGAAACATTACGTACATGCATTAAAACCCCGGACTGCACAGGCTTATATGGGACGAAACTTTACGCACGTGCATTAAACCCCCGGACTGCAAGGCTAATATTGGACGAAACTTCACGCACATGCATTAAACCCTCCTTTCAAGGAGCGAGTCTCAAATACATACAACTTCTACTTGACCAATTTGCTTAATTTATATAATTTTTTAATCCATTCTAAATAAATAAAAGCCAAACCAATAGTGCAACTTTCCCCGTTCATTTCCTTTCAGCAGACCCGTTTCTTATAGTAGAACTTTTCACTTCATAATTACCTTTTGTATTGCTGTTCTCACTGGGCTTGCCGTTGTCCGGGTTTTCATGGCTGCTACCTTCTGGGGCATTCTTCATGAATATTAGTGATAGAAAGCCAAATCCTAGCAACAACGAGCCTGGGAAGAAGGGCGATAAGAAAATTACTTGTAGTTGTAAGAAGAGCCAAACATATAGGATCTAACATGAGTTGTCATATCATACCATATTTTATTAAACAAGTTCAGGAATTTTGTAAGTAAGAGAGCCTTTGGCGAGCTTACGAACGAATTTCCTGGACAAGTTTAATAAAATATGGTATGATATGACGAGTGTCAGATCTTTTTTATCACATGCTTTTAAACTAAATAAAATACATCTTAATTGACCAAACAAATGCTGATAGATCTAAAAGTTGTTTACTATCGTGACGTCATTTCATGTTGACGACGACATTTCACCAAAATAAAGCCATGCGATTGGTTAGTTATTGATTCAGTAGCCAATGAAAACGCTTAAAAATGTTGTATTACATATGTGTAATATAAAAAAATACGTTATGTCTGTATTACATTGAAAACAAGGTATAGCATGTGTTAAAGTAGTCTCAGCCATTTTGATGATTATAAATATTAAATTTTTGAAAAGTAATACATGTACCTGCCTTTTAAATGCTGATTAAACTGCAACATAGGCAATAATTAAGGCAATTTTTCAGAAACTGATGCCATGTGACCTTCTTTTATGCGAAGACTTAATTCAAACATCTTCTCATGTCAAGAAAACCTTATACTGAAAGCCAGGACCACAATTATAAATATATAAATAAATACATGTCCAGCCAATTTTAAAATGCAGCAATAAACATAAACATGGGTATCAAAGCAACTTTGCCCTGTGGTATGGATGCTAACTTGTATAAAAAAAGATCATGACCCAATTACAACTCTAACCACAGCCATAATAGCCCTATTACCACTACTATGTGTACCCACCTGCTAAGACTTTATTCAAACATCTTCTAATTTCAGTATCCAAGAAACCTTATACTGAATAACTGAATACATCAATAAATACAGGTCCATCCAATTTTGACAATCAGCTATTCATGTGAAAATTGGTATCCAAGCAATTTGGTACTAATGGTAACTTATTTACAAACAAACCATGACTATGTGTACCCACCTGGTAGCAACAGACTGGACCTCCAGCCAGAGTACGTGGACAGGAAAGCTGTAAGCAGGGGTCCCAAAGTGCCTGCCATGTTGATGGAGGTGGACAGCAGGCTCCAGGCCGTACCAAACTGCTCCTGGGTGAACCACTATCAACGGGAGAACGGATTGAATAAATGACCTAAGGCTGATCCACTGTCAATGGGAGAACGGATTGAATAAATGACCTAAGGCTGATCCACTGTCAACGGGAGAACGGATTGAATAAATGACCTAAGGCTGAACCACTGTCAACGGGAGAACGGATTGAATAAATGACCTAAGGCTGAACCACTGTCAATGGGAGAACGGATTGAATAAAAGACCTAAATGGCTTTGTTCACATACCAAACTTCTCTGGGCTGAACCACTGTCAATGGGAGAACGGATTTATGGACTATACATGGAACCACTGTCAATGGGAGAACAGATTTACGGACTACACATGGAACCACTGTCAATTGGAGAACGGATTTACGGACTACACATAGAACCACTGTCAATGGAAGAACGGATTGAATAAATGACCTAAAGGGCTTTGTTCACATATTTTTTAATTGTATTAATCTTGTTTAACTCATGAACAAACATGTATTTTCAATATATGCTTAGGTATAGGAGCAGTGATAATTTTGCTCCCTTGTGAATGGGAGAAAAGGTTGAATAAATGTGTTAATGTGGCTAAAATGTTGTTATAAAAAGCTCAAAAGTTACAAGTATTTTCATTTTTCAATATGTTAAGGTGATTCTTAGAGGGTTTGTAGTTATGGGGCCATATCTCCAATGCCAAAAATAAGCATTTTATGAGGTATTCTGTTCAAATGAGACGATGACAAGTAACATGGATCTTACACTAACTGCGTGGTATGGAACGCATAGCAACATTTCTGTAAATTAGTTTATTTTGCATGTATGGATTTTGGGAAAAGATAATAAATTTATTTATACGTAAAAATTATCTAACAAGATTTTTCTCTACAAACAGGCATTCTTGTTTTCATGTACAGTTAATGTTCAGTTGATTAATTATCATCTCAGCTATTACAAAATGTGTAAATATAGCTAAACAAAATGGCAATAAAGATAATCCAATTTGACTATGCTGTCAAGACCATAGCTGTAACATGTTTGTGTGAAAATTGTCCGTACAAGAGCATTTAATATATCTGCGATCCATGCAGTCTGTGGTACACATTTAAGTGGATTTGTTGCCATGGTTACCTTCTTCATAATAACAGCTGAAGATGGCCAGGCAGGGCTGGTTGCAAACCCATTCAGTGTCCATAGCAACGCATACAACCACACTGATTTTGGGACACCTAATATAAAATTAAGAAATAATTTAAACTTATTTGTGTAATATATTATTTTGTATTGAAGTTAAAATCAAACTCAGTAGAAAGAAAAACTAGTGATATAACAATGTGCTTTACGGTACTTGTTAAAAATATATTCTGAAGAAGCAGAGAAATTGATTATTTTTTTAAATACTATATGGATATGTTATGTGAATTGATCCTGTACATCTTATCTGATCTGCAATATTTTTTAGGAATCTTTCACTTTGTTAATGCTTAAAACATGGCTAGAAATGATAAAACTGTTGCAATGCTTTCAGTAAGGAGTGTTAAAAACAAAGTTTACTGGAAAATAATATTATGTACCAGATGATGTTAAAAATAGTGAGTCACTGTATATCTTCAAATCTTAGCTGAACAGAAGCTTAGTTAAAACTCCATCACATTTTTATGCAGGTAAACGTTATCTTCAATTGACTCACAGCGGCTCAGAACCAAATCTAGTGAGCTTAATGAACACATTTATGCAAAAAAATCCCAAACATTTCTACATGTCCAACATATATTAATGAATCCAAACACTTTTCTTAACCCTTTGAGTGCTGGAACCGGATTTTGAAGGCCTTTGCAAACAGTTTGGATCCAGATGAGACGCCACAGAACGTGGCGTCTCATCAGGATCCAAACTGTTTGCTATTCTGATATAGTGGTCTCAGAAAAAAATTGAAGAAAATGCTAATTTTAGAAATTCAGCAGACAACATTTTAGCAGATGACAAATTTCCCAGCATGCAAAGGGTTAACAATCTGTTACTGACTAAGTCACAACATGCTGCTGCCTAATCTTCTAGTTTATGCATGAACAATCATCCTTCATCATCAAACACATTCTATTTTCATATTAAGTATGTATAGTTATTATTTCTGGCATATTCCATGTAAACATTTCTTAGAGCACGCCTACGTTAATACTACTGCAAGGACAGAAACTTTATAAGAATTGTTTCTTTCGTTTCAATCCTTTTCTTATAATGATGGTAGTGTGCATGATTTCTGTACACTGTATTTGCCAAAAGAAATAAATATGTTTAAACTGAATAATATGAATTTATAAACTCTTAGCAAGTTCTTACTTGCAAACAACAGTACGGTGACACCAGAACAGATATAGCCAAGCGATAAAACAAGCGCCGGGCTGACACTGTCTACCAGCAGACCAGCTACAAACTTTCCAATGGCGTATGCCAACATTTGACCACTCAGAATCATCCCTGTAAACAAAGGACATATACATAATAGGAATTACTTTATCGGAACAAATGAGCCTAGTTCTGGGAAAACTAGGTTTAATGCATGTGTGTAAAGTGTCGTCTCAGATTAGCCTGTACAGTCTGCACACCCTAATCAGTGATGACACTTTCCGCTTTTATGGTACATGTATTTTTCGTTTAAAGGAAGTATTTTCTTAGCAAAAATCTAGGTAAGGAGTTTAATGTTATCCCTTATTAGCCTGTTCATACTGCAAAGGCTAATATGTGACAACCCTTTACGCACATGCATTAAACCACTTTTTCCTAGAGCAAGTCTCAAATACATAAAAAGTGAAAATATGTTACCAAATATCTAGTAACATATTTCAGAGAGGTCTCTTTTCTTTGCAGCATTCAATAAATGGGAAACAATCAGGGCTTTTCATCAGGAAATTGGGAAGAGGCCCTCGCCTTTCAAATTGGTAATTTCATGCGCGATAACTGCTCATTTTGGGAAGACCGTGTTTTTAAAAGTTTTTGAAACAGGGTCTTTTTCATTGTGCAGAAGTATTAAAAGAAACATTGCGGTGCATTCTTAATCATTTGAGAGCTCATTGCTTTCAATTTGGGAGAATCCCAATATGTCTTAGTAAAAAAAATATCAATTTTGGGAAAAAATGACCTTATTTTCAATTGTTATATAAGGGTGAAAAGCCCTGACAATATTTGTGAATGGATGGCAGAGCCTAATATGCAAACTTACCCTGCAATAAAAGGCAAGTAACAATTTGAAATATACATGTAGGTGAAATGTATTTTCCTGCTTCTTATCGCACAAAACAATTGCACTGAGTAGATAAATTGCGACAGTGCAGAATTTTTGTAAATGCATGGAAGCCAAGGGACTTGTCACCTGTTTAAATGTCTTGGTTACATTAATAAAAATTTATGATTATAAGATTAAAACTCTTTGAATAAGAGGGCAGACAACATTTATTAAGAATATTGGATAATTCAAGGGCCATAATTCAAAGCTCTCTAAATGGTTATCATACTCAGCCAAGATTTGAAATCCACAAACATTGTGACCTAGTTTGATGATGATACCTTTTAAAATGTTTATGTAAGAAAGTGGATAAGGATAATTTTTGCAGATTTTACTATTATTCACAAGCCATAATTCAGAAGTGCTTAAAGACTTCTGGGTGGTTATCAAACTTGGGGAGAAAAAATGCCCACAAACATTGTCAAAAAGTATTATGATGATTGCATTAAAACTGTTAGACTGAGAAAGCAGACAAGGTTAATCTGTCCATTTTTCAGAATTGATGGGCCATAATTCATAACTGCTTTAGGCAATCTTGCTGGTTATAAAACTTAGGCGAGATATTATGCCCAAAAACATAATCATCAAGTTTCACGATGATCAGATTCAAACTATTTGAATTATTGAGCAAACATTCCTATCCTGGACACTGCCAGGCCCCTGTTGCGATTGTTCACAAATTACACACCGATTGTTAAACGCGCTTATAAAATATTCCATGTGATTCATAAAAAAACAGATATATCAACATTTGCCATCAATATGTTAATGACCAGTATTAAAGGGACTTGTTTACAGATTTTGGTATGTTTTGAAGTTTGTCGTTAAATGCTTTAAATTGATAAATATAAACATCAGAACTAAAGAGCTCCAATATAAAAACAAGAATAAAAGAGAAAAAAAAGTTAACCGCACCAGGACTCAAACCACTGACCCATGGAGTAAAAGCCAAGTGTTGAAACCACTCAGCAATCCGTTTTCATGTGTGTGTGTGTGAGTGTAATACTAATTTAGAGTTTATGTTCGGGTTGTTGTTGAGTCAGAACGACTACTTTATGTGCGGACCTGGTCATCTGTCTTCACATGGGTTGCCATTTATTTTTTTACTTTGTATTACCATCCACGTGTTGTAACAAAACATAACGATAACACAAGAAATTGAAATTTTAAAATCGGTTCATTTCTGAGACACTTTATAATTTTATCAATTTTTAACAATGATTTTTCGTAAACAAAAGTGTATTTTCCGTATAAGTCTGCAGCATAAGTGTTATTTCGCACACTGATGTACATTGTTCATTTATTTCTTGAATCTGTCACAAAAAGCTGAAAAATTCTCATTTTGATAAACTGTGAACATGTCCCTTAAATCTTGCTCTGTTGACTTGCTAAATAACTAATGTCTTTTTTTAATAAAAGTCTGCTACAACTATTTAAAATACCACCGGTTTGTAAATGATGTAACTTCTTTTCTCCAACAAAACCAACAAATCAACCATGTTTACTGGTACATCTCAACATTTATTGACATTTCTAAAGGTATGTGTTATTATAAAAAATTTAAGTTACTATTTCTTGCTAAAATAAGCTTTCGATTCACATTAATGATTTGAATTAGGTAAATTATACAAATCTTTATTGTACATTATATCCTCTAAGATGACAAGAGCTTTAGCAATAATCTCACTAATATTATAAAAATGTACTTCTATATTACTTAACCCTTTGCATGCTGGGAAATCAGTCATCTGCTAAAATGTCGTCTGCTGAATTTCTAAAATTAGCATTTTCTTCACTTTTTTTCAAAGACCACTATCAGAATAGCAAACAGTTTGGATCCTGATGAGACGCCACGTTCTGTGGCGTCTCATCTGGATCCAAACTGTTTGCAAAGGCCTTTAAAATTTGGTTCCAGCGCTCAAAGGGTTAAGTCATTACCTAGGTCATCTTTGTTGAAGCCCTCTGCCCTAACAATGTCCGGAAGAGCAAACGTCACACACCTCTTGGCGAAGATGTTTAACATGTAGCCTACGTAAAGGCTGGCAAACACAACTTCTGCCTTCATCTTCATTTATTTCCTGCAGCATAAATTAAAATTAGCAGTTCAAAGATCTAAAGTCTCAAATAAAAATTCAGTGTCCCCCATACCCCACTCTTAAGGGTACCAGATCTGTGGTCTAGTGCTAAATCAAAGGGAAGGGGGGGGGGGGTAAATCATTTTGGGAATGGAACTGGGGCCCTTTTGGTTAGGAAAAAAACGGGTTGTATTTACTATAATTGCAAAATTGATGTTGTTGTTTTTTTGGCTAACAAATACTTTAAATTTGAGAAAACAAAAGTTTTCAATATTATATTTACTTAGGTTCAACTTACAGACCTGGATAGGGAAATGAACTACATGAACTTTTTTTTCAAACCTTCCATTTTGGGAAAAACATGTATATAATACTTTTTGAGATTGGGAATGGGCTCAATTTCGCCCCCCAAATTTGATTAAAAAAACACTGCTCACCGACTTCACAATCCAGAATCACAAGTCCTATTCCCAGCTACACCCTCCTACAAATCATCTTTCACATGAAACTTAAACCAAGGTGCAGTGTTCTAGGGCCTGCGACCTTGACCTAGGTTTGTTAATGGAAGAGGGGGCCTTAAGGGCTTTAACTCATGTAACATGTCCACCTATGGCAATGGCCATATAATAGAGAGAATTTATTGGAGGACAGCACGCTTGACTTCTCTTGTTGTTGTCAAGAATTTGTGGCTTTTTTTCTTGATAAACTGTTAATATAGTGGGTAATTTATTTTAGTTTTATACGGTAATTTGGTATTTTTTTAACTTGAAAAATATCTAATGAGACACATACCTTGATTTTTAGTGGAAACCATTGTTATATTATCAGTGACTTTGACTGTTGACCTTGTTCCAATGTGCCCCAAAGGCTACTTTAGCGTTACCGATTGCCAAAATCACCTTTGGCCATTACAATTCCTGGCTGGCAATCAAAATAAAGATTTCCCATGAAAATGGCGATTGAAGAAACGGACCATCTGAATTTCAATTGACCTCTCTAAATTCCTGTTTTCAGGCCTTATAAATCGCCAGAAATATCTAAATGAACAAACAGATATCACCCTTACCAAAAAGGCCTGAGGGGATAATTACAACCGCTTTGTTTAGGTTGATAATCCACTTGGCTTTACTCTGCGACCAGACTTTTTCGAACATTTAGATTTGTTTTAGATTACTTGGTGTTTTACGTAATTACTGTGTATCAATAAATCGTGCCTAGTCGTGACGTTATTGAATCTTGACCAGTACGGAATTCCCATTTGACAAGATGGGCAGAGTTCTTGTCTTGACATCACCACTTTTTCATATACAATTTTGTTGTTGCGAGTTCCTATTGGCGTTAATTTCTTAATTTTTCTCTATTTAGTGGAATCGATGTTTGTTAAATTGATGAAAGGAAATATTACAATACGATAATTGACTGCAGCTGTATTTGTTTTTATTGAATTGTTAATTAAGAGTGCTCTGATTGGTGTTTGTTATTTTTTCTCTACTGCTTATATGAAATGGGTTTGATCAGAGACGTAGATGACGTTGTCTACGCCTCTGGTGTGATTAAAGAAGTTTGTACATGAGATATTTGAGCATCAGCAAAGGCATGACGAGCTGGAAATATTATTAAAAGCAAGTAAACTGTGTGCTTTAAGTATGTTGATTAACCTTTTCCCTAATACGGACGACGTTTCATGTTCCTGCAACAGACGGCTTTTGATAACATTATGACAAACGATTAATTTACTCATAACGAGCAAATTCTCCTTTTGTCACAGTGTTTTCAGTGTTTCTATTCATCAAGCTTATAGTTTTACATATAAACTTTTGTAATTTTGCCAAGATGTTTACTCACAGGGAAGGGGTTAACTTTGTATTTTTACATCAGAAGACTTTTCGTCATCTTAACAAAAACTCATAGTACTGCTTTACTTAGGATTAGTTTAATAAAACATCATATTTTCATGTAATCAAGTAAACATTTATTTCATAATACTTTCTTTCTTTCTTCAATGATTATTAGTGATGAAATATAAAAGTCCCCCATCCAAGGAATATGATATCTACATATCTCCCATGGGCGTCCTATGCAGGCCCAAGTCGAAGTCTGTCATGAAATTGACTACTAAGTTTTTTTCCTTAGCGCCAATGTAGAAAGGCATTTAGGCAAACAAAAAAAGTTTTTGTACAATTTATAAGCTTGCATCGCAATAGCTCAATTGTTCTTGAGAAGCATTTTTCTATATTCAATAACAGTGATTTTTTACCTTGACCTAGAACAATCCCACGCGCAATCCATGGGAATAAGGAATGTATGCTACATATATGTTTAATGTTTGGCGGTACATTTGTACACTATCTAAAATTGGCAGAACTTTATTAAATACTTAATTATTATGCTTAAAAATTTTAACTGGATAATGGCCATACCTTTTATAGTTTCTGATAGTCTATTTTGGACAAGTGACGTGTAATTTGTACGATATGTTACTTATATTATTGAAGCAGCTGTTGCGTTGATAGTGATACTGTAACTAAATGTTAATCAACACTGACTGTGACTGAGCGCTTTAGAAAGAATACATTTCGTTGCCATAAGGAAAAAAATGAAAATAAGATAACATCATTCATTGATGCAATTGTTTGGTTATCAAAGCCCGCCAGACGGGTCCACATTATCCTCGGTGTGCCTAATTTCGATCATCATCAGGTGCCTAAGTTCGATCAGTTTTGTATGACGTATTTTCAGATACCATCACTCGCATCACGCACCAGATTTCCTGCGAAAACTTGTAACAGAACTCGTATTTCCATCAACCTCTCGCAAAAATGCGGTTTAAACAGGTTTTTAGGAATAACAAAACATAAATTATGTAAATTATCTTATTTTTCATACATTTATCATGCTTATATTCTTTAAATCACCATTAAATTCATAAAAAAATCCATCAAAATACTCTTATCTACATTGCCTGGGACGCTGCAGTATTCAGGGGAGGTAAGAAAAGTCTTCTTAAATAAGCTTTTGTTTCCTGGGGCTCAAAAGGGGGCATTCATAAATTAGATCTACGCATTACATTTTAAGATAATAGACCTCAAATTAAGACGTTGTTTATTGTTAAATTTAAGCTCCTTATTGCAGCGCCATTGACTTTGTTTACCACCAACGGGCTATTAGAAGGGGTGAGACATTCCTATGTCCACATTGTGTTTAGGGAAAATATCGTATTATAATGTAAATATGTTTGGTAATTGTACAAATGTGTGTTAATGAGTGTTTCATGATCTTTTCTGTAACCTTCTTAATTGTTAGTTGTTTGTTAATTTTAATAAATATTTAAGACACACATTAGGAAATCTTCAATATATGATTAACCTTTCTTTTCTAAAAAAATAGCATTAGAATGTCTCGCTTCGAGCTTAAGTATTCGTGTGAGCAAATAACTATTTATCTACCCCATGTGAGCCCCCATTTGTGACGTCATGAAGACAGCTGATCGAACATAGGAGTACTTTTCAGTGACGTAGATCACCCCTGTATCTGTTTCTGTTTGGATACGTAGAAGGACCACTTCTGGTATATTTCTACGGGGAGGAGGCTCCTAGAAGTGATCCGGGAGGGCTTGTTTAAAACCCTCGATTGTCTGTTGGCGCACCACACTTTCTTCCAGATGGTTCCACAACACAAGTGTTTTAACACAAAAATAGAGTTTTTTTAACTGATTTTAGTTGTGATAAACATAACTGTCTTCGTCCTACGTCCGGCGTGTTAACGGAGTCTAGAGTTACATTATTGCAACTAACTGATTTGTTTGAGCACTAGGAATTTTGAATGCACGAGAGTTATTAGTTACTAGTTACGTGTCGGTCTAAAACGTTCGACGATGTATGGTCGGTGTAAGTTTTTAATTTTTTAATTTAGATCAGGTGGGGTAAGGAATAGTTTTCAACCGTGTACGACCGTTTTGTTGGTTTATATTTCCATTTTTTGGCAGTTTTAGATACAGTTTTGAATACTCTGTCAAAATCCATAGCAAGTTTTCTAAAATCGTTGTTGATGTTGAGCATGCGCAGAGACAAAGTTTAATGTGATCGAACCTAGGCACACAGAGCATACTTACATTTTATTGATTTCCACAACTTCACAAGAACTTCTTACGTTTCGGGAAAGGTTAAATTTGAACTAAGGGAAATAACAATGTGCTATTTTACTATGGTTACACGACACCAATTTAAGGCATTGTTCAATCGTTATACCAGTACTTCGACAATCTCCGGAATGCTCTGTTAGTATGAGATCGGCTGGATCCGTGTTTACAAAGCTCGTTATTGAAAACTTATGGGAATTCGAAATTCCTTAAGCCTTTGGTTGCTCAAAATTTACATTTATAACCAGGTATAAATGTTTTATACTAATATATCTATAACTAAAATATTTAAAATTTGAATATTTTGCAAACAAAAATCAATATATTTCACTTACGAGCTTAAAGAGATTTAAGCTAGATGAAAACCACCCGCACATTGCAAACCGAGTGTGACCGGTACTGCTGTCCGGTTAGCCCAGTGGTTGATGAACGCGCTACTCCCATAGGCGACCCGGATTCAATTCCCGCTACCGGCGCATGTAAGTTTAGTTTGTTGTAACCATCCAGGACAGGTGTGTTTCCTCCGGGTGCACGGAATTTCCTCAAAAGCACAAGACCAAACCAAAAATTGAAAATCTTTCAGCAAAATTAAATAGCTAGAAATTGCAGATGTACTTCAAAATACGTCGCGTAACTTTTGTTAGTTTATAAAGATTATTAGGTTATATAGAGTGCTGGCACACATTCTGGATCAACAGATGATAAAACCTCAGGCGCGGAAAGACCTTAAATAAATACACATATACCGAGTGTGACAGTAAATGTAAGCGGCGGCATCGACTGTGACCTATCGAGGCCGTCGAAGAAACATGTGTACCATTTTGTAGACGTGGATTGATTCTATGGCTAGAAGATTTACTGGATTCATTTGTGTATTCGTTCGTTCGTTCAATCAGACTCAATTGGAGATAATACGATGCAATAGGCTTACTTATGGTAGGAGCACATTGTGTATCTAGACAAAAGTTTGACGCATACAATAAAAGGCTGAAACCATACTATACAGGAAATACATTCAAGCAGACAAATCGTGTTCACTTTAGATTGTTAAATTTGTTTGGCACAATTTTCAATTAAAGTCTTAAGAAAGCTTAAAATGGCAAGTAATGAATACAGGGGCAATGTAGATGCAAACTAATACATAGTAATANAGCAGTACATCAAAAATTGGGCTACTGGATACAAAATACATATAAAAGTTACTATAAACCAAAGAGGTAAAAATACATGTTACATCCCATTCGGCTCGATCAAAATGCCATTGGTCAAAGGTATGCAAAAACCGAATAGAATGCTTTTGAGGTTACAAGATTAACATTTAGTCACTAGTTATAAACTCTGAAGATGTTTACTAAAGTCAAATAGCAACGCGAGGGTCACGGGAGCTTCTAAATTACCCTTCTCGATGAGCTTACATCGTAAATTAAAGAGCGCAGACCTGACATCTTCGCACTGGCTAACCGAATGGTAATTTATAATATATAGCAAGTGGCGTTAAATCAATCAAATCATCTTCTTGTAGCGACAGTATCAAAGGCGGTAATGAGGAATATTAGAGTGCAAAGTCAACTCAGGAAGCCTCATATTTCACTGCTCCATGTGATAACGTCCTAGTTCTGTCACACAAAGCCAGAAAGCCGTATTTCAATTACTTCGAGAATAGTAAATATGTACACGGTTGCTATAAACAGGCATCATTCGCATGGGTTAGAAATTGGAATATGCGTGGTATTCGATAAACTCCAAAATCTGACCAAGACATTTGATTTAGGTTAAAGTTCTTTGTTTTCAATCAAATGTGTCGCTTTCTTACCAATACCTTCAGTCGTGTGAATAAACTGCACCACAGGCATAGTGTTATTGAAAACAGTTTGCTAGACAAAAAACATTAGGCACAGTAAAACTTCAGTTACCGGTAGTTATAGAGGTATTAACAGACACGAAACAGGTTGCGTTTAAGTATATAATGAAAAAATAAGGAAATGCTTGTAATATGAAAAAAAAACTAAGAACACATATATGGCGATTCCAATAAAAACATAAATTACAAACGAAATGTGGAGAGTTTTCGCGAACGTGAAGCCGCTGGATATACTAGCTAGCACATGCGCACTCGCCGCGTTTGTTTTGCACGTTGCGGGAACAGCAACACACACGTGGTGGATCGTACACGAGGGAGACGCGTCGCAACAGAGTTTCACGTTCTATTACGGCATCTGGGCGGTTGTCGACTGCAAGAATGACACGTGCGTTACGTTGTCATCGGGTATGCGGGGGAACAGAGGTAACTTTACCACCCGGCTCTTTGATTGCGAAACCTCTTTAACTTATATTAATTAAGACTTAATAATTACTTATTAACGATTTGAAATATTGAGTTTGACTTAATAATTAGTATAAACGATTAGAAATCAAAGAAAAAATAATCATATAGATTTGTCTAAAGCTGAGGTGAGTCAACAACTTGACCATGACCTTTCACTGCAATTGTAAGTTCAAAGTTAAAATTAGAAGTTGGCAAAAGTTGAGGACAAAATAAGCGATCAAACCGAGAGATGATTAAGGAAACATGTTTCACTCCAATTCATCGGCTCGTGGTAAATTTTTGACATAAAGAGTCATTTGAGTTAAATATCATGTTTTCAAAAGACTTATTTAAGTTCAATATAAATACATAAACAATGTGGCAGTCATAGAGTCTGTTCTTTGTAAACCAAACTTCAATGTTTATTCAAACCTTCTCTTCTCCCTCCCATCTACACAGCCTGGTTACTTGGCCCCGCGGTGCTACTGGTAATGGCAGCGGTCCTGATGCTTGTCGTGCTGGTGACGTCATCACTCCTGCTCGCACTTCCGTGGCACCATCGGCACGCGCGCACGTTAAGGAAACTTGGCGTCATATTCAATGCCGGTGCAGGTATGAAACACGCTTTGCGACAACCGTATGAATCCTATACATTAATTACTTGAGCGGTTTAACGCGAATTTAGAGCATTATCTTTAGATGGGACTGAATTCGATGCCACATATTCACTTAACTCGATATAAATTAACGCACGGTCTTAAATAATTGTTATGCTATATTCAGAAAACAAGGTTGTAAAAATTATATCAGTACTACAGCTTATATAAGGTATAATGTAAAGTTCTGCAGAACTAAAACGTAACACCTTCGTTTCTGAATCTGTTTTATACCTGAAACCCTTGGACTTAGATTTCACAATGCGGGTGAGTTGCATGTAGAAGTAAACTTAGGAATATTATTTCGTATTATCAGGCTTATCAGGGACGACACTTTGTGTTTTTTTTTTGGAATCGTTCGTTTTAAATATCTCTTCTAAATGAAAATCCAGTTTAGGCGGAAAGTATCGGCCATGATTAGCTGTGTATAACATCGGCTATTCTGGGACGACATATTACGCACATGCATTAAGCCCAGTCTTCCCAGAACGAAGCACATATCAGCATATATGATCTATCCATTACAGGAGTAATTATCATCCTAGCCGTGCTCATATTCTATAAGAAAAAGGCAGGACTGAGACCCTCGACGGCACCGGAAACGTCCAATGGCGAGCCGGGCTGGTCGCTCCTTCTCTCCACCTTTGGCGGCATACTGGCTATCGCCGACGCCGTCGTGACCGGCATCACGGTGAACCGGTACACGCACAAGAACATGGAGAAACTCAAGACAATATTTGGAATATACGCTGCAGGTAAATATATATTTCATACATGTTTAAAGGCTGTTTATCGTCTTAACCTAGGGTATTACGGTATGGTCAGTAAATTAAAATGATGAAACTATCGTAGTTCGTTTCCCACGAAGAATGTTATTTTGCTCGTCGAACATGGAGGCCAAAATCTGAAATAAGTCGGCGCTTTTTCGCAATTTTTATTATATTAAACATAGGATAAACAAAGAAGTAATTGCAACTCGATAATTACCGGTAGTCGTTCTATTGTGTTGTTTGATGTTGTATAATCACATTAAGAGTAAATCTGACATAGCTTTCATTTGAATTTGTGTTGAATGTTTACATGAACGGAACGAGTTTTGAAGATCAAAATCTTGAAAGTGTCGTCAAACATTATTATGGGGGTACCTGCATCAAAGTGAACGTATGTCGCATATGGAGGCAGTACAGTTTATTGCGTTATTTGAGGGATAAACTTCTGCAAGCACAGCCCATATGAACTGTAAAGAAAGAGTATCGAAATAAAAGTACATTTACATAGATTATATCGTTAATTATTGCGTTTATTTGTTCTCTTATTTGGCGTACTACGACGGCTAAAATACATAGCCGAGTTTGTAAAAGCTCTTTAGTACAAGTTGACTATTGCAGATTGCCGTTTTATAAAAAAAAATATGATATAATTACTTATATATTTTTCAGATCTGGAGATTGACGTGAACGCGTTACGTCAGGGTGTTTTGAAGCAGGGACGTAAGGTGAACATTACGTCACTGAACGACTCGACGCTGGAGGAGTTTTATAAAGGCGCCCGGGTGCAGACGCATCCGGTACCAGGATCCCCATATGAAGTGAACACATCAACACATAATTAACATGCATTCAAATCTGATACGTACAAACTGTATCGGGATCAACATCTGACGCAAAAAAAACACGAACTACACATATTAAGCTTATATAAAAATTCCTACGCGTACGATCGACTTATCTTTGGACGTGCTTAAGATCGTGATCTTTTACGCGAACCAGAGTGTGAACATGTGTACGTATGTAAGGCGATTGCTCGCGCCTGTGAACACAAGGGCTGACATGCGTGTGTCTGTGAGTGATCGGGTCGGTGTACGTGTGTCGTTCGTAGAATAAAAGTCATCAGTGATAGACGGTTTCTCAAATATTTTATATTGTTAAATATAAATGTCAATATCTATAATGTATGTACCCATTAACGTTTTATTGCTGATGTGCAATTATAAAATTCACTTTTTTTCCAGGACTGTATTGCTCCTATTTATGCAACATCCCCTGTCGATTCCCTTCGGACCAGGCAATGAATTCCTGTGTATAAAACACGGTGTTCTTAACACAGACTGTCGAGGTGAATTCTAGCGCAAATCATGTGTCACGATTGGGGGCCGGATGTTCCTTGAAGTGGGGTGACGTAGTTCACAGGATGTTCTCTATTTTAGAAAAAAATTGCAGCGTAGTTTATTTGTTTCGAAGATAGACTCTTTGTATGAACTATATGGATGCTATAAAGCGAGTTTTTTGAAAAGCTATTGTATTATGAATTTCAACCCTATTTATTTGAATGCATAAATGTAACATTATGATGTCAAAATAATTAGAAATATCAAGAAAAACCTTGAACATGATCGATAGTTTTCAGTTTNTAAATTAGAAGAGCAATCACAATGTTACAAATTATTACAACAACAGAGAGGTCGTGGAAGTTAACGATTAGATTATCATGGAATAATAGAAAGTTATGATGTTCAAACATTTGCTCTCCAATAGACTGTGATATAACTTACTAATATAACCCTTACACGTATAATTATTTACACTGTAAGCAAAATTATAAATGTGTCAAACAAGAATGGGTGAATAGTTTGAAACTTTACAAACTGGTAATTATACAATTAATTTTGCATTTATTACAAAAACTAGTAAATGCATAATTTATAAATCAATTTTATATCACATAATCATGATATCAAACTTTATTAAAGATAATTATATCATTGACATCAGAAATATTTTCGCGTCTCAACGAAAACTCAAAATGCACATAAGTACAAGTAAATAGGTGTTACACATAATTGGCAACATGCGTGCAATAATTTACGGGTACACAAGTGAATCCAACTTTAACAACGTCTGTCACATCAAAAGAGTAAAATACAGCAGATAAAATTGCGGATGTAATACTTATAATAATTATAACAAGTACGTTTCTGTTACAGTAAGATTGCCTCAAAGAAGAACAACAAGCAGCTGGAGTTTATGACCAGGTCAATCCAAAAAGAACATATTAAGATATTAGTCGCGCTCTGTGAAAAGGGGGTTCAATGCATGTGCGTAAAGTGTCGTCCCAGATGAGCCTGTGCACTTCGCACAAGCAAATCAGAGACGACACTTTTCGCTTTCATGAAATTTTTGGCTAAAAGGAAGTCTCTTCTTAGCAAAAATCAAGTTTAGGCGGACTGCACAGGACGACACTTAACGCACATGCATTAAAGCCCCTTTTTACAGAGCGAAGCTCATACATAATCTACAAAGGCGGTCTAAGTCCAGATAAATATGTTCTTCACATGCCACAAGCAAATAGTGCTTTGTTTGTTTAGGCTAAGTTTGAGACTGGCATAATCAAATGCAATAAAGAGATCAGAAATAACATGGCCAATACTTTCAGGCTTCACTTTCCGGAAGACAAAGCAGGACTATATTTTTAAATTATAGTCAAAAACTAAAGTAGACTTTTTGTAAGACTTTTTTTAATTACAAATGTGCGCATCATTGTTATGGAAGCATGGCAAACGATTAAAAGTTAAAAGTAAAAGTCACTGATAAAACAGCGAATTGAACATATTCTTATTTCAACGATATACTATTTCCGGAGAAATCACTAAAAACATACGTTACTTTCCAATGGTTCCAAAAGCAGTATATTCAACAATCATAAAAGGCATTGTCCAATAAACTAGCAGAACAATTAAGGCACATACATGTATTTTAATTTTCTATTAAAATAAATTAAGTTCCAAAAGCATGAACAAAATCAAAGATCAGCGCTATTTTCAAGAAGCGAAACAAAGCAATTGCTGGAAATTACAGACCTGTACGACTCGCTTCAGTCGTCGGGAAAATAATTGACAAAGTGATACGTCACCACATCACACAACATATGGAACGGAACGCATGTTCTACAGATGCTCAATTTGGATTCCTGGCTAAAAGATCAACAACCCTGCAACTGCTAAAAGTGCTAGATGGATGCACAGAAAACAGTGGATAATAGATCAAGCGTTTATGTGATATACATTGATTACCAGAAAGATTTCGACACTGTACCTCGCAAAAGATTGACAAACAATATTGAGGCCTACGGAATTTGACAAGAGACGATTGAGTGGCTAATAGGCCGTCCATAAAGTACGTCACGCTATTTTTTTACCATTTTTAACCCCCTCCCTCCTCTGTCACAAACTGTCACACATCTTGGACCCCCACCCCCTTAAGTATATCAAACTCTCGAACCATTTTTATTTAACTGAACACCGGATTAAAATTTAAGCTTAAACACATTTCACTCTTAAACTGTATCGAAATATAAAATTTCCACTTAAAAAACCCCATAAAATCACAATATAAAATGACTTCAATAGTAGAATAGTTGATTGTCAACAGTTGTCGCAGTTATTCATTGACGCAGTAACTCAATCTATATTTAATTTAAAAACAAACATTACAAAAATTCGACTTGACAATTATGTAATATACATCATTTATCTGCTGCTTTTTATTTACAATAGGTAAGGTCAAGTTATAGATATTCTTCCGATTATGCAATATTTTTTACAAATGATACAAATTTATGCAGCGGTCAACATATGAATAATAATACTTCCGACAAGACGAAAGCAAGGCTATACATAAAACAAGGCTTTGCAACAACATACTAGCGCTCCCAGCGAGAGGAATCGTGAACAACACATTCAGGAGATGCTAATTTCATGCTATTTTGATATAAAACTATGTCAAATGTATTAATTCCATTAAAAAAATAAATAATAAATTAAAAATAAAATTTAATAAAGTTAATGTGTGGCACCACACGTGGCCTGACCACCCCTCACCCATGTCACAAACTGTCACTCTTTCTTACACCCCCTTCCCCGCTACTGGAGCGTGACGTACTTTATGGACGGCCCCTACAGGACTATCTCAACAACTCGAAATATAAATGGCAATTAAAAAAAAAATCCTCATCAGTTGGCTCAATTTTACTTCAGGAATTCAACAGGGGTCGTTGCTAGGCCCACTTCTCGTCGTGATATTCAATAACGACCTCCCAAACACAGTAAATCCAGAACATATCTCTTCGCAGACGACAAAACAATTTAAACACAATAACAAACAAAGAGGACAAGGTTACACCACTGAATGACGTAGACCGTTTCACTCAATGCAGCGACACATGGCGTCTTTGTCTCACCCAGACAAATGTTAGCACATTCATATTGTTGTCTTTTACATTTTCAAATAACGTGCAATGCATTTGGAGCCTATTTATCTGACACAGGTTTGAAAAAAGGGCAAGTCGCCTTTAATAACTTAATTGTTTAGTGGCATTAAATGACAAAACACTAATTTTCAAAATAAATCGGGTTATCATAATTGGCTTTACTTGATATCATACCGAAAATGATAAAAAAACACAAATTATGCACTTATTATTTACTTACTACGATAATGTCAAATGCATAATTTTTAATCTGTAAAAACACATGTGTGATGTGTCATCGGAGGAACAAAATATTGTAGAATTATTATAAAATTCAACTGTCAGAAAATTAAGCCATTTATCAAAGGGAATAATATAGGTTTTGCGAAAAATAATTATTTTAGCGAAAAATGAGGTTTATCCGAAAATTTAGAATTATTACAGTAACTCTGTGTTGTCCTCGACCATTTCGATAAACTTGATTTGTACAGGTGCAGACACCGATATATTTCAATGCACGAAGGAGAAAACTAGAATATGGTGCTTTGAACAAAAACAGACACGTCTGGATGCAACGTTAACCAAACCGATATGGTGTGGTCTGTATCTTTAGAAGGATGCTCTTAATATATTAATGTTGAATTCGGTAAGAAATTGTATATGAAGGTTAAACATATGATCATTCAGCATCCTCTTCGGAAATTTCCCTTGTTTGCCCTTGAAAACATCCGCTCTACCCGGGCCAATATTCACCAACCCATTCTTAGACTAAAGAACAAAAAATAGACTAAGAACCGAGACAAATATGTCCAGCATTCTAATACATACAGTCTACAATTGGTGATATTGTCCTTAACATAATGTTGTACATTAAGAACGATGTAGATAGAGGCAGTTAATGCCAAGTATTACTCAATATTAAAGCAATTTTTTAGTAGTCCAATGTAAAGAATATCCTTTATTCTTAAGACTTAAGTCTAAGAATTTGTTGGTGAATAAGTACCCAGGCATCATCCTGGAGGTATCGTTCCTTTCTAAAAACTTAATAATCTCTTGAGACAACCTTACATGTTGGTCTTTCAGCTTTGACTTCTTTACTGTATCTACAGTTAGATTTGACCATGACTTCCTTCTGTTAATTTGCGTCTTTCTCGCCATAGTATACTTCAATCTTAACCTGTTCATAACCCTACCAGATACGATCGTGTGAACTACTTGCGTTCTGCTATAAATCTCTTCTTGCACTGCCTCAGCATTCTTTATTTCATTGTTAAAGCATTCGCTGTAGATAAGCTGTTCTCTAATCTCTCTAATCTATTTGAGCTAATACGAGTCCATCACTCTTTGATATTCTATCGCTTTAACTCCTAGGGTAACCATATTCATTTCTTGACTCGTATCTCTGTAACCGTTTCGGAGCATTTTTCACCTTCTTTCTTTGTTCTGCATTTTTATCTCCTGACGTTTCAATCATTCGGTATGATTTAGCAAGTGCTCTATATGCTCTTTTTTACCACTCGATACGCGGCCAAGATGTTGAGAGAATGGGATGTTTTACAGTAATATTATTATCTGAAGTATTGGAACCCTCATTTTCCTGACTGGTTGATGGTTTTTCATCCATGATCATCTGTCCATAATTGGTATTATTAATGTCTTTAGCTTTTTTCTATATGAAGCTTAACTTCGTTTATTCTGTTCTTTCCTCGTTTCAAGGGATATATCATTTAAAGCAACCATTTTTACAAAATAACGTTTTGTTCTCTGGCGTCCCCTTTTCAACCAGGCATCACACAGAAGATGTTGCTTTCTTTCCATGTATTCCCGCGTTCGTTCGGCCTTTTACTTTGCCAGTCTATAAAATAGAAGATATATCAAATTAGAGTCAGTAATTGTATTTTTTATGGCTACTAAACAACTTAAATAGGTACTGATTTCTTCTGGTAGGAATAAAGTTGCCATCATTCTTTAAAGCAATATTCCGAAGACAGATTCAACCTTTTTAAGAATAAGTGTCCAGTTATACGTGTCAATCAATCAGTTTTCATATAACATTTAATTAGCAACATTTCAGTCTACTAGTATGCCAAATGTAGAGATTTATATTGACATATAAAAAAACGGGGATATTAAGTGATACTCTACAGGACAATTTTATTTCGATTGTTTTACATTCAATGATCAAATAAAAACAAGGCTAAATTCCTAAAATTTTGTTAAATGCATGCAGGTATGATTTTCAATTGATCTCATGGTGTGTTTAATCGTTATTATATATTAATCTGCCCTTGATTAAGACTTTACTAGACGAGAGCGCCGATGGCGTTGAAAGAATAGTTGCAAGATACAGGGAAGTTGCTGCTGAAGTAAATGTTTAGGGAACAGTTGACTTAATAAATCAAAGCGCTGAAGGCACTGAAGTTGTTCGCTGT
>VMBQ01009255.1:0-32514 GCA_007657795.1 Dreissena rostriformis
AAAGTTTTTATTCGACCGTTAATATTGCTTTGACTTATGTTATTCTTAATACTTTAAAACGTTAAAAATGAGGTTCAATAACATTTAAAGGTATGTGGATGATATGATTTGTGAAAACAACAATGATGCTTCTCGTATTAAAATATAAGTAAGATTCTAAAATGGTAAATTGATTCGCAAGGCAGAAACAAATATATATAAAGAAAGTGAATATGACGACTTTCTTGACGATGACTTCTACTCATACTACTGCTGCTGCTGCTGCTGCTGAAGCTCTTACTATTACAACAACAACAACTACTACTTCTACTTCTATAACTACTTTGACGACCACTAACGAATACTGCTACCACATACGGTAATGATGATGATGATGATGATGATGATGATGATGATGATGATGATGATGATGATGATGATGATGATGGCTATAATTTTGATGAGATATACAACGTCGATCATAATGCTGATAATAACACTACTAATGATTTTCCTTTCAATGCTTATAATGATGATGCTGACGACGACATTGGTGATGTAAATTGTAGTGACGACGATTCCGATGATAAGTATGGTGATAATAAGGGCGAAGAAGTGAATGATAGTATTAATTGTGAAAGTAATGCTGAAACAAACACGATATTGTTCATTTTTATAATAATAGTAAAGCTTGAAAAAAAATTGTACTCACGTAATGGGACTCGCAAGCTTCCGCGGCCGTTGGGTCTTCCGTACAGTGGAGCCGCTTCACGAAGTCCGCTTTGATGTCATCGAGATGAGCCGTCGTGACGTCAGCAGCCGCGCTGACGTTCAGATGTTCCAAAATTTCACTGAAAGGGTCCGTCGCGTGGTCGCCTTCCCCGCTGACCCCGAGGATGAGATTCGAACTCAGGCATATCCATGGTAGAATGAACGCGATTTGCATCTTCTTAAAGAAATCCTTGTCAATATGTTCTGCAAAATATCTTTAATATTAAATATTGCCTGATGTCAATTTAAGTGTTTCTTAAAATAGATAATGTATAAGCTCCTTATACTGCAGTCATGCGTTTAAATATTTTCTCTCTGTTTACACTTTAATTAAAGCTACACCTTATGCGGTCTGATCGCGACGCGGTCTGGGCGTTTAAAGTCGGGTTGTTTGTTATGTGATCGTCACATTTGCGTCGTGAAAATGTGAAGACGGATTTTTCAGCGATTGGTCAGGCGCGTCACGTGATTCGGGTAAACGCGTTCACGATCGAGTTGCCATGTCATACATGTGGGACAAACAATTGCGTGCGTGTGCTTGTATTAGGATCGTTTTACCGCATACACGGTCACGCATTGTGATAAATATATAAATAAGTAGCAGGAAGTTTTAAATGGTATTTACCGACACCATCGACCGTTAATCCTTTTGTACAATGGATCTTTAAATATTTATTTTAAGCTTCTTTGGCCAGGGATTATAGCGAGTGGACCAATGGTATAGCAGTACATTGTTGAACGCGTGGTTGAGTAGCCACACGGAAGACAATATTTTTCCAATGCAAAATACATTTTTTCTGGAAAGACACATTTTAAACGGAACTCTCACTTTTCACTGATTTTCGTTTTTTGAAACAAATTTACAGTATGACCTGCATCATTATTGAAAGTTAAGCAACTTCAGCAACAACATTATATGTAATTGCCAATCACAAATTAGACGCACAAACATAATAATTGCAACTGTTGCCTATTATGTTCCACATTTAGGGGACGGGTAGGGGAGGAGATATACACGTATGAAACTTTTTTTTCGAAAATCGAAAATCACCATTTTCATTGTTTAACCTAATTAATGCACCTATATGTCAGTCTATGATAATCCATAATTGACACACTATTTTAAATTAATTACTCTCAACCAGTAATTCATCGTCTGTGTATATATGAAACTGTATGTACAAGTTTTTTTCGATGACTTTTTTGGCTAAAAACAGAAGATAATGACATTTGCATAATCTATAAAATGGTTGACAGCACGGTAAACGGAGATAGAACATAACGTGTTTTATTGCTTAGGTATCATTTACTCTGTGTACCGGACGAAACAAGGGTCAACGAAAATAACCAAAACAGGTGTGTACCACGACGGTTAAAAGTTCAATCTCAGTTCATTATAACGTGAATAATGCGTGAACAATTTTGGAAACTCAGTGATTTAGGGTGCCCAATAAAGCCAAAATTTTAATCTACGTCTTATTTTAATGGGCTCATAAATTTTAAAAAAAACACGAACTATTATGTGGTTGTCAGATCGATACAAGAAACTCTTAAATCCTTAAATATATTTGATAAACCCGTTTCGCTTCCTAGTTTTGCGTAGGGACCTATACACACATATATAGGTCCATGTTTATTTCTTCAGTACCGTTTTGGAGGCGCGCGAGAGTATTCAGGGGCGGGTAATCCGGGAAGGTATCGATTTCTGGGATTGTCTATACCACGCGGTCGTCGATTTGTGAAACGCCCATGGGCCATTTTACGGTTGGTGTCATATTTCCAGTTCTCACACAGAGAGAACTACGTTACAGTTGGTTTAGATAGAGTTTGGTATGACGAGACTACACTTTAATACTTAAATGGTCTGACCAGGGCTCGTATTTATCAGCCCATTCTTAGACTTAATAATAAAGTATAGACTCAGAACCAAGTATAATACTATATAAAGGGAGTAAATAACCAGTTTGACTCAAAATTTAAGCAATTCTTGAAAATATTCCAATTAAAAAAAATATTCTTTATTCTTAGACTTAAATCAAAGACTTGTTTGGTGAATACGGGTCCAGGTTTCACTATTTTAGTACCTTTTCGTAGGCCATAAAGAGGAATTTGTTTATTGGTGATGGAACAAGATACAATAGTTACCCCTGGGTACAAACTCCGCGCAGAGATTTGACTGGATCCAGCATAACTGGATCAAATCCCTGCCGTCATAACCAACCACGTTATTATAGCCTAGCCACGTGATAAAATAATGGTGTCTTACAGTATCAACGGCATAGGTACACATTGTGTATACGCCGAAGATAAAAGTGCCGGAGAATTGTTTCCTTTGTGAAAACAAAAGAGCATTTAGTTTGACCAGAAAAATAATCCCTGCTGTTATAACGAATCACGCCATGATAGCCGAGCCACGTGGTACAATAATGGCGTCTTACAGTATCAACGGTTATTTTACAATTTTTAAAAGTTAGTTTTACTTTTTTTAATTTAAGTTATTTATTTGTTTATAATGAACCTAAACTTATTCAATATTTTCAAAATCTAAAAGAAAATGATACGTCGTTTCATTATATAATACTTAAACAAAAAAGTAACATTCTACCGAATCTGGTAGGATTTTCGTGTGATGGCAGGGGTTGTTAGTGAGAGCAAGGTACGACAACTCTGCATGGAGATTGCCGTGGGTATTCATAGTCTTGTAGCACCTTTTAAAATTCATTTAAACGAAACAAATTATATCAAGATATCTGTATTCTGATCTGTTCCACGTACTATCTATGAAATTCAATACTGATCACATTTCATGCATTTAATTATGTTACTACAAAACATCTATACTCATGGACTGTATGCCTATTGTATATTGAATTATTCTATCTTTAACAAGGGAACAAAACAACTGTCGAAATATGTGAAGTCATCAAACGATGCGTGTTAAATAAAAAAAATCTTTTTGTTTCGCGAAACCAATAATCCCGATTAAGTAGCAAAATCGTCGTGTTCGTGCCAAAAAAATAATGTTTCGTCTATGTCAGACTGACACGGGACAATTGATTTCACATTATGTCGGTAATGTATAGCCATGACCCAGTGTAAGCCTATTCAGGTGTTTCACATTTTTGTTCACACAGCGGAGACTTTGTTACAGATTTGGATAGTGTGTTTGTTAACAAAGGCAGTCGTATTAACTTAATTTGTAAATTTGTTTCTGAATATATATATATATATATATATGTACTATTTTGTAAAATGACCAATACTAGATATATATGAATATGATAATTGTAATAAAATACACCTAAACATATATATATATATATATATATATTATATTCATATATATTCATATATATCTAGTATTGGTCATTTTACAAAATAGTACACGTAAAACTTCTAATATTGCCTTGAAAACATCGCTCAATTGCATTTTAATTCAGATGTTGATTTACGCGATTGATATATAGTATGTATACGTTTAATTATTTTGTTTGAAGTTTCTCGGCTTTCATAATAATCGTATAAAGTTGAGTACAATCTATTTAAACAGGATACTTATCCCATTATATATATATATATTAGCTGAGTGTAATTTAGCAGCTTAGCATACTGAAGTGTAAAGCCACATTTGGAGTTTTATTCAGTGCACGTTAGTTTTTTATTATGCGGAAAATTAGCTCAAGTCAGTGTAACCCTACTATTTGTTTGAAAATAGCGTTGATTATGTATATTGTACTAGAATTTGTCAAAGTTGTAACGAATACCTCCCACCTTAGTAACATCTTGAAGTGTTAACAATGAAAATATGGACCATGTGGCGTTGCCAGTTTTGACCCCTCCATTCTCCAAAACATATCTGTGTCTAGTGGAAGACAGATAGACGGACTGACCGACGGACGGACGGACGGACGGACGGACGGACGGACGGACGGACGGACGGACGGACGGACGGACGGACGGACGGACGGACGGACAGACAGACAGACAGACAGACAGACAGACAGACAGACAGACAGACAGACAGACAGACAGACAGACAGAAACTAATACTAAAATTGAAAAGTACTGTTTTTGTCATTAAGTACATTTGAAAAAGGGGCAAAAGTGTTGTCATATGTTTTACGTTGGGCGATAACAATCATATGAATAATTTCATATCATTGGAACGATCTAAGCAAGTTTGAATGGTGTACGTTGACAAGTGTAGGGGCATTCTCCAAAACAAATTTGTGTCTAGTGGAAGACATAAGTACATTTTAATTGTTTCACTGTCAAAACTTTAAAATTCATTTTGCATTTCAACATGTGTCACGGTATATGTATTCTGACCGTATATTTGCACGTACTGTCTAGGACAAAACTCATACTGTATAACAACTATTTCAAGATATCGGTATTCTGTATTCTGACCTGTTTCTCGTACTGTCTTTGACAAGGTAACACAATACATGTCGAAGGAGGTGAAGTCCGCAAACGAGGCGTGTAAATTAAAAGATCTTTTTTTTCGAAACCAACAACCTGGTAATCCCGATTAAGTTGCAGTGATTGAATTGTTCGTGCCAAAATAAGTGGAAGTATTAGGTCAGTAGGTCAGGCCGACCTGTGACAATTGCGTTCAAATTTATGCCGGTAATGTATAGTCATGTATAGTCATGATCTAGTTAAAGCCCATTCAGGTGTTTCACATGTTTTGTTCACACAGCGGAGACTTTGTTACATATATATACGTTTAGTGTTCGGTTAACGAAGGCAGGTGTATTAACTGAAACATGTGTTTCTGATATATATATATATCGGAAATGGCATGCTGTAAACATATCAACATCTGTTTCACGATTGGTTAGGCACAAACACACACGATTACAAATTTAAATCAGTACTATTTATTATTTTAATCTTCTTAATCTTTGGTAATGATTCTGTTTACAAAAGATTGATGTTTTATTTCAAATACCAATGCAAATATAAAAATTTAGCTGGATTTATGCTGAAGCGTGGTTTCCTTTAAGTTCGAAACGAGGCTGTATTACAGCATGATAAAAGGTATCTGTGTTTGTAGTTAGTTTCTGAACTTAAACCCATTCATGCCTAGCGTCTAGAAAAAAAGGCATTGGCAAACAGCGTAGACCCATATGAGACGCCGCATGATGCGGCGTCTCATCAGGGTCTGCGCTGTTTGCTTAAAGGAATTTCTGTAAGAAATATTCTAAATATAGAAATAAATATACTAGACATGCCTAATTTTGGAAATAAATTGATCCAATTGAGAAGGATGGGAGAGTCCACTAGGCATAAATGAGTTAAACACACCGTATGTCCTCAATCACGGTGAGAGTTAACATGAATAACGGCAGATATTTTTTATTTCAACAAGTTGAGATCGTGTTAAGTAGGAGGATTAACACTCTGCAGGTAAATTATTATTTTGGTATTGTAATATATTTCCGCTGACCCAATGAAACTGTTACCCATGTTAGTTAATGAGTTGAACATAAGTGTCTTAAAATAAATATTCCCTATTATTATCAATTAAAAAGATACATTTTAATCATGTGAATGGAGTTTATGCTACTTCATGGCGACAATTATGTTGATTTAGAATTAAAATGTGTCAATAAAATGTATATGTTTTATTAATATTATAAATATGGACAAACATGGGCTCTAACGTATTTTAAGTTGAAATTTTGCGACAATTGTTTTGCCCACTGAAACCACTGCTTATGTGGCATTTATACATGCACGTATATAAGGACCCACTCACAATTGAATGCACATACATATCAGGTTTAGAAATGATTTTACCACCGCTTTACAGTTCAAGTTTCCCTTTAACATTTTAATTGTTACAGGCCGCATAATACACTTTACAACACGCTTATTTATAACCAACCGATATACTGTCATATCGCAACTGTGTCCTCGTTTTTGACGGTAGCAAATATTTGAATGTTCAAGTGTAATAAAATACAGGTCCATATACCCGGTAGTGCATAGCAATGAAACATTCACCCAAGGGCGGATTTAAGGGAACGAATCTAGCGACTCGACGATCCGAAGAAAATACCCTTTTTTTATCACTTTCTATACACTTTACAATAAATAAACCAACTGTTTTCAGTTCTTACCAAAAACGCTATAACCCATCAAAACCTGTGACATACAACTGTGTGGATTTGTTTTTGGTCCAAACGACCTATTCTAGAACCATTTAAAGGGACTTGCCTCAATAGTATGACTGTACTAGCTGTTTACTTGGTACGTTCATTTCACAGCGTTCTATGATTTCAGCAACGAGGACAGTTTAAATACAGTATGCGGAGAAACCGCAAACGTAATAACTGCACGTACTAGAGTCGATTCATAAAACTAACTTTTTGAAAAAAAAGCTATTTCAGATTTTAAAGGAATTGCCAAGAAACTAAATCCAGCGTCCTCGTCGAACAAATTATGCAGGAGCAGTAAGTGTTGAACTGTGAAGTGAAAAAAAGAGACAATCAATTCATTCAAAAAAAATATTTCAAAAGCACACTCTCTTGATAAAAAGGACTCCACCTTAAAAAAGATCAACAACCTTAAATTCAAAGTTTTCAAGAAGAAATAAGCCAGACCAGAGATCGAGAAAAACCAGGTCAATAAATCGGCACAGACTGACCTTCAAAAGACGAAAAGAGAATCGGCAACGAGGTCAGCAAATACCATGGCCGTTAATCACGGGCGCCTCCTCTTTTTTTGCGATGCATTAATGAATGAGCCAATTCTACTTGCGAGGTGGCGCTAAGGACCAAATGTTTTGAATGTTCACGGATAATTCTCAGAGTAGGTTGTATATGATTTTTCAACATATTTCGAATTATTTTAAAAATCGGGCAATGTAGTGCGATTCAGCGAAAATAAATTCGTCCACAAATGTACAGAAACATACAATTGGAAACGTGAGGACCTTTATAAGTTGTGGCATGGTGGAGTTTTGGAAAGCAAATCGATGTCTTTTGCATGTGTGACGAGCAAATTTCCACCCGATTAATTCATTGATGACATGAAACGTTTGCGTTCAACATATAATAGTTGCTGCATTCACAAACAAATTGGCTTCTTGCAAATGTAATAGATAATTATGTATTTTTCCAAAAGAGATGGAGCCAATGCCAAGAAGGTGGCGCTTATGACAGGAGGTGGCGCCAATGCATGATATATGAATCATAGCATGACTCACATTTGAAAGATTTTCATTTTTCATTTTTATTTCATTTTTCAACGTAAATACGTTGACCCAAAACTATACAGAATATAAACACATTTAAAAAACAAACACAGTGTCAATATGTTAATATATAAGTTACCAACTCAATTAAGAAGTCAGCGACCTGAATAAAACATATTGTACGATATACACCCAAACTATTTAATACTCAATAAATCCAATAACTAAATTCTCAACAATTATTTTTCTACGTCAAATGTGTTTATACAGTAAGATGATCACGAAATAATTAAAAGATGTTACTTCTGCTTGAAAAGATTAGTTTTGTCCCCTAATACAAATGCCTAATTCGCGAAAAAGCAAAGGTCAACGAATCTTGATAATGCTANGCGATGCATTAATGAATGAGGCAATTCTACTTGCGAGGTGGCGCTAAGGACCAAATGTTTTGAATGTTTACGGATAATTCTCAGAGCGAGTAGGTTGTTTTTTCAACATATTTCGAATTATTTTAAAAATCGGGCAAATTTTCACCCGATTAATTCATTAATGACATGAAACGTTTGCGTTCAACATATAATAGTTGCTGCATTCACAAACAAATTGGCTTCTTGCAAATTTAATAGATAATTATGTATTTTTCCAAAAGAGATGGAGCCAATGCCAAGAAGGTGGCGCTTATGACAGGAGGTGGCGCCAATGCATGATATATGAATCATAGCATGACTCACATTTGAAAGATTTTCATTTTTCATTTTTATTTCATTTTTCAACGTAAATACGTTGACCCAAAACTATACAGAATATAAACACATTTAAAAAACAAACACAGTGTCAATATGTTAATATATAAGTTACCAACTCAATTAAGAAGTCAGCGACCTGAATAAAACATATTGTACGATATACACCCAAACTATTTAATACTCAATAAATCCAATAACTAAATTCTCAACAATTATTTTTCTACGTCAAATGTGTTTATACAGTAAGATGATCACGAAATAATTAAAAGATGTTACTTCTGCTTGAAAAGATTAGTTTTGTCCCCTAATACAAATGCCTAATTCGCGAAAAAGCAAAGGTCAACGAATCTTGATAATGCTAAAATAGGTCGTTTGTTCCCACTAACATCTCCAAAAAGTAAGTATAGCTCGGTCTTTAATCGTTATTCTTTTTTAAATTATACTCAAGTTACTTTCCAGTTTTATAGTATATGCGATGACAGAAATCTTCAAAATCTGTTTGCAACACATTTTTCTTCATAATAGTGTAGACTTTACTTTTTGCGATTATATTTCATTATGATCGAATTGAGAAAAAAGATCCTTCACTCAACATGGAATACCACGCAAAAAGTGTATGGTCGGTACCGACAATTAAAATAGCTGAAAATGTGCATTGGCGCCACCTCCTGTCATTAGCGCCATCCCCTTGGCATTGGTTCCATCTCTTTTGGAAGAATGCAAAATTATCTTTTAGATCGACAAGAAGCCAATGTTTTGAGCATGCAACAACTTGTACATTTTCAAAGCAATGGTTGGATGTCGTTAGCGATTTCATTGGGTGAAAATTTGCTCGTCACACAGGAAAAATACATCGATTTTCTTTAAAAACTTCACCATGCCTCATCTTATAAAGGTCATCACGTGTCTAAATTGGTTGTTATGATATGTTTCTGTACTTTTGTGGATGAATAAATCTTCGCTTAATCGCACTACATTGCCCGATTTTTAAAATGATAAGAAATATGTTGAAAAAGCATATAAAACCTACTCACCCAGTAGAATTATCCGTGAAATTTCAAAACATCCGGTCCTTAGCGCCACCTTGGAAGTATCATTGGCTCATTTATTAATTCATCGCAAAAAAAAGAGGTGGCGCCCGTGATTACGAGCGGTGAATACGAGTCAAATGATATTGCAAAAGACGTCAATAACAATCGAAGTCAAACTAGATTTATATATAAATTGAAATTATTAATTCGGGTTTAAAATATACAATCGTCAGCGGAATATCATCAAACAGTAAGAGATATAAAGATAGATGATTCAACTGTAACAAGTCAGTATTTTTGTAATCGTACAACTAGTATACAGTTATTTCATCGATGCGCGGTGAACAGTCTAAACTGTTGTCCCAAGGTATCAGGGATGACTTTGGAACAGTTCCAAATGTCAGCCCTTATACCGAGGGGCAACACTTTTGACTGTTCACCAAGCATCCATGAAATAACTGTTTTATTACCTGATCAAATTTCAAACGTAGAAAAAAAGCAAATTAAATTTAAACACACCAGTGTTATTGAAACCTGAATATAGATATTTTCAACACATGCACGTATAACTTGAAGCGTAATTTCTAAAAATAGAAATGGGAAACACAGGGGTAGTCTGACCGGTCAACAGTTCGAAATATTTACCGGTAACAGTTTAAAACATTGCAACATTACTTTTTCGACGAGGAAATAGCAAAAAATAATTAATTATCATTTATATAAGGCATCATGTAATAATATTACATAATAAAGGTTAGTTTGTTGTGAACATAACATCTGATGTTAGCACATCAGTGAAGTATTGGCCTAGAAGGATGAATGACCCCTCCTTTTTCTTACAAATTTAGAAAAACATTAAGTTGCGAATTCCTTTATGACTCCTCATAACCTTCCTAGAGGAGGACACGTGTGTTTTTACATGAAATTTTGTATATGTTTTGATTAGATGTAAGCAACAAAATGACGTGTTGCGGAAAATGCAGGCATACCGTTACAGCATAATGTTCAAATTTATCGGAAAAACAGTAAGTTACGAGGATGGCCGACCCAATTGTGTAAGGCATGCTTATGACTTCCTACAGGGCTTTTTTCCTTCTTTTGCAAGGGCCTTATATAGGCCCCTTCCTCTAAGAGAAAGGCCCCATCTCCTAAAAGAATTTCTTTAAAACGATGTAATTTTCCCCAAATTTATAGCTTACTTTGGGAAATGTATTCCGCTTTTTTAGTTGTTTCGATAAGTTTTTACCAAAATGGAAGGCCATGCCTTTTTCCCAATTCAAGAAAAAAGCCATGACCTAGTTAAATCAGTGCCTTTTGTACAATTTTTTTTTTACAGAGACGATCGTGTAACGAATGAGAACATATGTACTCTAATCATAAGTGAGGAAAATCCATAGAGACAAAGCACTGCTATTGTTTAAACTCCAACAAGTTTCATCATGTTGCTCAATGTAAGGAAACCAAACAAGATCAACAAGGTGGTTGTTTAAATGCCACGTTGCTTGTACAAGATATACTTTGAAAAAATAGAAAGAGAAAAGAATGTCCAAGAGAGTATTGCATGATACTTATTTTTCATACACACATATGCAGAGGAATTCGCGTTTCAAGTATTAAATTACCGAGGAAAGAAGTACATCATCCAAGGAGGTTAGAAATATAGGTATAAAGTAGCACATCTCCATGTAGCCTGGCATATAGAAAACATATTATTTAAATTTAAGCAATTGCAATCAACATATATTGTTGATAAATATACTTTAGTTTTTCAACAGCCAAACAGCTAGCAACAGAAACCGTTTGAGATCTGAGGACTGAAGACCAGCGGATTTTTGTTTTGAAATTTATTTATTTCATGTATGAACTTTATTAAAGAGGTTAACTTACTTATTTTACTTACATGTAGAATTTTACTTATTGTTTACATTCAGACTATCAACTTGAAGGCGCTTGACAAATAAAAACAAACGCACAGGCGACTACGAGGACTACTTTATTTTTGCGCGCACATGTGCATAATACTACTACTATTATTCTTTGAGTGTAAATTACACTACTTTTTAGATTTACACCTATAAAAGTATAAGCTTCCACCGACCATTTTAATGCGAAGGGCAAATTGTAGTCGACGTATATGTGGTGCTATCAAGAGCTACTACAGAACATCAACAGATTTATATTTATATAAATATAAAAAAGAAAATACAAAATACAAAACATTAACCGATTCTCTGCAAGATACTATATATGCTTAGTCCACAAACCTCAATATGATGTTTTCGGTTGTAATAGAAATAATAAGTCCGCTTAAAAAAAGCTTTTTAAGAAATATCCCTCTGGTGTTAAATGATAACACCTTAATCGATCGGAGCTAAACTAAGCCCCACGTACAAAAAAAGTTCTCAACTTGACAAAAGAGTTGAGATCACTTTACATTGAATGACCATACATAAACCCATGCATTTAAGTCAAGTACATGTACGAATGTAAATTAGCGGCATACCAGTTTAAACTGATTTTCGAAAAGCAGCTACCGGATTTGGAAATGTATGTAACCGTTGATTTTAACAACCGCACGGGTACTTCGCCCTTTTCATCTTGAAAATACACCACGGCCGATTTGTTAACGCTTTGTTGATAATCTTCCATCTAGACGAAACTATAGAACACAATAAAATAATCTTGGTTGACAACTTCTCACGATTTGCAAAAGAAAAAAAGTTTATGCATATTGAATGGAAGAACAAGATAGCAAATGTATGTTACATATGTTATATATGTGTGTGAGTTATATTATCAGTATTGTGGGTTAACGGTACATCACTTGATAATTAATACAGGCTTGTAAACCCTAATAAACCCAAACTATAAATAGTTATGGGATCCTTTACGAAAAATAGCGATTTTTAAAATTGCGTGTATACATCGGCTAGTTCTAGGGGGATAACTACTGGTTTTATTGATGCAAAAATGTTGTCACTAAAATCGCGTCATCGTTTTAATCAGTGGTGTGAGATTGAACATTCATTTGCTATTTGTCATTTTGGTTGAAAGAAAAAGCTTCTATGACTTATATGTTTTTGTCTTTCTTCTTTTTCCTTGCACATGCAATTTTTCCAAGAGTAGATTAAACATACACAATTAGTGTGTGCTTTCGTAGATAACCAACGTGAATTCGATACCATTACTCATGATGTATAATGGGATAACCCTATTCAAACTGGTTAAATTCTGTTAAGTGTCCTAAATGTGTAGAAAAAATCGAACAAATATGTTTCATACTCACACTTCTTGAAGCTGTATTGGGCCTCAAACAAGGGGAGCCACTATTGTCCATATTATGTGAATTTGATTATATTTTATTAACAAGTAACAGTAATGTTTATTTAAAATGGTAATCTGAGAACAAATGCGACTTAGTACGTGCGATGTTCAGAATCTGGAACAAACGATGTCATCGCAAACCCTGACCCTGATATTCTATTGAGCGAATTTTCACTCTATTTAAATTCTTAAGGAACGCAATATTTTAAGCATATTATTAAAGCTGAAAATAAAAGACTTATATAGTATGATACAAATAAACGAAACATGGCTAAACGTAGAGTTTAAAATTGAACAATCTCAATTTACAATAACTTGATAGGAGTATAATCTTTATAAAAATGGACGTACAAGAGAATAAATGATTGCTTTGAAAAAGGATTACAAGTATATGTATGGAAACCAAATTTAATCCATGTATGCCTAGCGTCTAGAACAAAGGCCTTGGCAAACAGCGTAGACCCAGATGAGACGCCGCATGATGCGGCGTCTCATCAGGGTCTGCGCTGTTTGCTTAAAGGAATTTCTGTAAGAAATATTCTAAATATAGAAATAAATATACTAGACATCCCTAATTTTGGAAATAAATTGATCCAATTTAGAAGGATGGGAGAGTCCACTAGGCATAAATGGGTTAATTCTANACATTACTTTTTCGACGAGGAAATAGCAAAAAATAATTAATTATCATTTATATAAGGCATCATGTAATAATATTACATAATAAAGGTTAGTTTGTTGTGAACATAACATCTGATGTTAGCACATCAGTGAAGTATTGGCCTAGAAGGATGAATGACCCCTCCTTTTTCTTACAAATTTAGAAAAACATTAAGTTGCGAATTCCTTTATGACTCCTCATAACCTTCCTAGAGGAGGACACGTGTGTTTTTACATGAAATTTTGTATATGTTTTGATTAGATGTAAGCAACAAAATGACGTGTTGCGGAAAATGCAGGCATACCGTTACAGCATAATGTTCAAATTTATCGGAAAAACAGTAAGTTACGAGGATGGCCGACCCAATTGTGTAAGGCATGCTTATGACTTCCTACAGGGCTTTTTTCCTTCTTTTGCAAGGGCCTTATATAGGCCCCTTCCTCTAAGAGAAAGGCCCCATCTCCTAAAAGAATTTCTTTAAAACGATGTAATTTTCCCCAAATTTATAGCTTACTTTGGGAAATGTATTCCGCTTTTTTAGTTGTTTCGATAAGTTTTTACCAAAATGGAAGGCCATGCCTTTTTCCCAATTCAAGAAAAAAGCCATGACCTAGTTAAATCAGTGCCTTTTGTACAATTTTTTTTTTACAGAGACGATCGTGTAACGAATGAGAACATATGTACTCTAATCATAAGTGAGGAAAATCCATAGAGACAAAGCACTGCTATTGTTTAAACTCCAACAAGTTTCATCATGTTGCTCAATGTAAGGAAACCAAACAAGATCAACAAGGTGGTTGTTTAAATGCCACGTTGCTTGTACAAGATATACTTTGAAAAAATAGAAAGAGAAAAGAATGTCCAAGAGAGTATTGCATGATACTTATTTTTCATACACACATATGCAGAGGAATTCGCGTTTCAAGTATTAAATTACCGAGGAAAGAAGTACATCATCCAAGGAGGTTAGAAATATAGGTATAAAGTAGCACATCTCCATGTAGCCTGGCATATAGAAAACATATTATTTAAATTTAAGCAATTGCAATCAACATATATTGTTGATAAATATACTTTAGTTTTTCAACAGCCAAACAGCTAGCAACAGAAACCGTTTGAGATCTGAGGACTGAAGACCAGCGGATTTTTGTTTTGAAATTTATTTATTTCATGTATGAACTTTATTAAAGAGGTTAACTTACTTATTTTACTTACATGTAGAATTTTACTTATTGTTTACATTCAGACTATCAACTTGAAGGCGCTTGACAAATAAAAACAAACGCACAGGCGACTACGAGGACTACTTTATTTTTGCGCGCACATGTGCATAATACTACTACTATTATTCTTTGAGTGTAAATTACACTACTTTTTAGATTTACACCTATAAAAGTATAAGCTTCCACCGACCATTTTAATGCGAAGGGCAAATTGTAGTCGACGTATATGTGGTGCTATCAAGAGCTACTACAGAACATCAACAGATTTATATTTATATAAATATAAAAAAGAAAATACAAAATACAAAACATTAACCGATTCTCTGCAAGATACTATATATGCTTAGTCCACAAACCTCAATATGATGTTTTCGGTTGTAATAGAAATAATAAGTCCGCTTAAAAAAAGCTTTTTAAGAAATATCCCTCTGGTGTTAAATGATAACACCTTAATCGATCGGAGCTAAACTAAGCCCCACGTACAAAAAAAGTTCTCAACTTGACAAAAGAGTTGAGATCACTTTACATTGAATGACCATACATAAACCCATGCATTTAAGTCAAGTACATGTACGAATGTAAATTAGCGGCATACCAGTTTAAACTGATTTTCGAAAAGCAGCTACCGGATTTGGAAATGTATGTAACCGTTGATTTTAACAACCGCACGGGTACTTCGCCCTTTTCATCTTGAAAATACACCACGGCCGATTTGTTAACGCTTTGTTGATAATCTTCCATCTAGACGAAACTATAGAACACAATAAAATAATCTTGGTTGACAACTTCTCACGATTTGCAAAAGAAAAAAAGTTTATGCATATTGAATGGAAGAACAAGATAGCAAATGTATGTTACATATGTTATATATGTGTGTGAGTTATATTATCAGTATTGTGGGTTAACGGTACATCACTTGATAATTAATACAGGCTTGTAAACCCTAATAAACCCAAACTATAAATAGTTATGGGATCCTTTACGAAAAATAGCGATTTTTAAAATTGCGTGTATACATCGGCTAGTTCTAGGGGGATAACTACTGGTTTTATTGATGCAAAAATGTTGTCACTAAAATCGCGTCATCGTTTTAATCAGTGGTGTGAGATTGAACATTCATTTGCTATTTGTCATTTTGGTTGAAAGAAAAAGCTTCTATGACTTATATGTTTTTGTCTTTCTTCTTTTTCCTTGCACATGCAATTTTTCCAAGAGTAGATTAAACATACACAATTAGTGTGTGCTTTCATAGATAACCAACGTGAATTCGATACCATTACTCATGATGTATAATGGGATAACCCTATTCAAACTGGTTAAATTCTGTTAAGTGTCCTAAATGTGTAGAAAAAATCGAACGAATATGTTTCATACTCACACTTCTTGAAGCTGTATTGGGCCTCAAACAAGGGGAGCCACTATTGTCCATATTATGTGAATTTGATTATATTTTATTAACAAGTAACAGTAATGTTTATTTAAAATGGTAATCTGCGAACAAATGCGACTTAGTGCGTGCGATGTTCAGAATCTGAAACAAACGATGTCATCGCAAACCCTGACCCTGATATTCTATTGAGCGAATTTTCACTCTATTTAAATTCTTAAGAAACGCAATATTTTAAGCATATTATTAAAACTGAAAATAAAAGACTTATAGATTATGATACAAATAAACAAAACATGGCTAAACGTAGAGTTTAAAAACGAACAATCTCGATTTACAATAGCTTTATAGGAGTATAATCTTTATAAAAATGGACGTACAAGAGAATAAATAATTGCTTTGAAAAAGGATTACAAGTATATATGTATGGAAACCAAATTTAATCCATTTATGCCTAGCGTCTAGAACAAAGGCCTTGGCAAACAGCGTAGACCCAGATGAGACGCCGCATGATGCGGCGTCTCATCAGGGTCTGCGCTGTTTGCTTAAAGGAATTTCTGTAAGAAATGTTCTAAATATAGAAATTAATATACTAGACATTTTTGTAATTTTGGAAATGAATTGATCCAATTTAGAAGGATGGGAGAGTCCACTAGGCATAAATGGGTTAAGAACAGCAATTATCAAAGCAAGCAGTAGTATGAGAATGAAATCAGCCCGTGAATTTTGGTAATTATTCAAACGTAAACCAGCTGTACACATTAAACGAATTTCATGATTATTTCAGTAGAATAGCGAATAAAGTTGGCGTAAATATAGACAGATATGTCAGGATCGTACAATAGTTTGAATACAAACATGGGAAATGTATTCTCAAAAAAACGTGGCACTATTACATAGATTAGAAATATAACGCAAAATAACGCAAACACTTTAGTGATCGAAAATACTGGACATTCTTAATCAATGAGGTTTTACAGATGTATGGCTATTCATTGAATCTGTGAACAATGATCAATTAATCCCGTTACTTGGAAACATATAAGGAGACCAGTACATCACGAACTGGAATGTCAGTGTCACAAAATCTCGCTCAATTATTTTATATTAGGAACTTAGACTAATATTCGAAATATCATCGTTCATCGATCATCGTTCTGTTGAAAATGAAAAGCATATGAACATCACTGCGTTTGTGGTCTCACAAAATATCTATAGAAACGGGAAGACACCAGAACATTGTCAGATATCGAGGATGAATATCCCTTTGTTCTTAAATGCCCTAATTATGCTGTTGTTAGGAATGCATTAATTCCAAAGTAATTCCACGTGTTAATGACGATGAGCTTTATATGCTTTCTTAGCAATAAACTATTCTGATCTGTTGTATTAATGGTATATTCAATAACATGAAGTTGAATAATTTACCTAGAAAATGATGTGAAATTAATCTACGTAGATGATCTTATTTGCCTGACGCTATCTTGCATTATTGAGAAAAAGTTGGCTTGAATATAAATAAAACGAAAGAATGTAAATATATATTTGGGAAGCGTAGAACAACTATATGTTCCTATATAAATACATTGATAAGTGGACAAAAACATGACAGTGTGTCTTATTTCACTTACCTTGGTATAAATTTCACGAACACAGACAATATACAAATCTCTGTTAAAATGAACAGGCATTAAGAGCTTATAGTATATCTTATTATCAAGTTATATGGCGTAAATCGACATCAAAACAGTCATTGAACTTCTATGGATTTTTTAATTCAATTATATGACTGAAGAATTTGGATTGTGTTTATATTAAAAAAATGCAACAGTGTTTTTTTATGAAATAAAATATTTTGTAAAACGCACTTTTCCTGTTCTGTGCAACATAAATAATGAATATTGAACGGCTAGAAAAGCACATTGCACTGTTGAATCTTTGGCAAATATCTGTTATTGTTCGTGAAATAATTGCTACCCAGTCGGTATATCTGAGTAACTTAGGAATCATAGTACCTGTAAATATCAAAATTTAAGTCATATTACCGGAAAATACCAAAATAAAATCATAGCATCGCAAATATCAAAATAAAAGTCAGGTAAATATAAAAATTATAGTCATAGTACCGGAAAATATCAAAAGTAATGCCATTGTACCGGAAAAATTCAAAATTAAAGTCATAGCAACGGGAAAAAAAAATTAAGGACGACATCAAACTTTGACTGACGAAAAAACGTCCATAAATTATGAGTTTAAAAGTTTATCGTCAAAACATTCGAATACTTATTGATGTATTAAAACGTGGGGGGAGTAAAACACAATGTTTCTTTACAAGTTTTTACAATAATTTATTAAAGATGAGTAAATATAGACAAAAAAGCAACGAAATAAAACAATCAACAACACCACCACGGAAAAAAGAGACACTCACCATCCTAATATACAAAGACAAGGCATAATATCGAAAAGAATGAATTACCTCTCGAAGTATATAATTGCACGCAATGTATCAGATTATGGCGTGTTTTCGTATACACTTACCATGACCATATAACAATAGCGTAACAGTAATTTAAATACTATTTGAGTCACGTACTTGTGCATGTTTGTCCATTTCAACATCAACGAATTCGTTATTGCCAGACGTGTTCCGCTTATCCTAAACTAAATGAGTTATTCGGCATGTTCCATTTGAGGCCATGGGTTCAACTGACGCTCGATTGGTCATTGTCGGCTCGGGTACAACTTGAAAGTACCCCGGGTGCTCTTAAGTATACTACAATGTACCCCGGGTACCGAAAATATACTAAAACGTATCCGGGAAATGAACTCTATATTATCAAAACTCATACTCAAAAAAGCATGTTGAGGCAGGTTTTATTCATAGAGAAATTGTACTTGGTATTCGGTAGCGCGTTTAACGACATCGGATTTTGGGCGGGAATATTACTCGGGTACAGTCTATATTGGCCGGGTACGTTTAAGTATATTTTCCTTACCAGGAGTACATTTTAGTATACTTGAGAGTACCCGGGGATAGTTTAAGTAGTACCGGAGCCGACAATGACCAATCGAGTTCAACAGACGAGCTATTTGAATTGTAACTATTGAACTTCTATTTTATGGAAGTAAACATGTACACTCGATATTGAATATTGAATAGAGCTATTGATCAAATAAGTTTACAAGTACATTTGGTTATCGATTAACAGTATACAAGTGCAACTTCCGGTTTCAACTTTTATCAGTTTTAGAGATTTTATAAAGATATTCAACGACACATACTGAATTAAGTGATTGTTGTAAAGGTATGTAGCATGTTGACGATTAAACGTATGTAACGTTATATTAAACATTCATATGTTTGGTCTAAGTGAATAAGATTGCTTGAAAAGTGCAATATGATTTAAGGTAGTATTTGATAGTGCATTGATGTATGGTTTAACAATAAATGATACTATTACTTCTGCAAGTGCTGCTTCCACTGCCTCTGCCGCTACCACTAACATTTATACATCATAATATCATTCTTTTCATTTGAGTAAAGCATGTTCAAATATGAGTTTAACAAGTGCACATCATAAACATTCAAGTATCACGTCGATACTTTATTTTGCGGACACGTTAACGCATGCGCATATATTCGAAACACAATGATATTATATTCCCGGGTTTACAGGCGTTATTCAATCTCATTGTTCACGCAAATAAATATGCTTGCACTCTAGTTTCACACCGATAAGGCCTAATCGTGTATGCATTCTCATACACACTAAAGTACATTGTAATCACATCGTTTCCACACATACAGCTATACGGCCCTATGGTTTCACAAAGATACGGATGCATTTCTCGCAATTGTTATGCAAGTGCAAAACAAAAATATAGTGTCCTAGTGTCAACCCTATATTTATCGATACCTTTCGCGTAACATCGTGATGGGGATATTTGCTGCTTAGAGATATTTGTTTGTTGCTTAGACGCATCCTTAATATCATGGTATCATCATTAGCCGTTAACGTATCAGTCAATATGTGCCACGTTTAGACTTTACAATAACGCTGACTAGCTGAGTCGCAACGTGCGAAAATGCGGCTTATGCCATACGCAGCCGGTGTAGCTCCAGACCACCTTCGAAGTCGCGCAGTCTGGTCTGGAGCTATCATACCCGCTATTAAGTCAAGCAAGGTTTCGTGGTCTCATTTGCGGTCAGTGTAGCTCCTGACCAGACTGGCATTACACTCATTTTCGTATGACGCGGATCATATCTACCTGCCACATTGCACACCGTAGCTAAACGAGTCGAAAATACAGATAATGGGCCGTTGAATGTTTCAAACAGTGTATTTCATTTGTTACTCTGTTCTACTCTAAATACAACCGAAGAAATGTTATTTGTTTATCGACTAATAGACACCGATTTGGAATTCGTTTGAGTATAAATTTAACCCGTATGAGATGAAAAAAACAACAATGTAGATGTAGTTTGGCCGGTAGGCATCGACATTGAGAAATTTATTTCGTAACATTATCTGAAAAATATTATTTTGTTCAATTAAAAACTTTATTTGACTTAACTGTGCTCAGGATTGATACCGTTTTTAGGGTATGTCTAGTAAGTAAACAAGATTACTTGTGTATTTTTTTTTTTATAAAGATAACTTATCTAATATCATGTTACCATAATTAATTTTAGATGGCGACCCGATTGGTGAATAATCTCAAAGACGAGTACCTGAGTTGTAGGATCTGCTTGGGGCAGTACGAGCTTCCGAAATCACTGCCCTGCGACCACATCTTCTGTCAGAATTGTCTCAAGGAGCACGTGACCCAAACGGCAGTAAGACAAAAAGGTCACGTGGTAGTCACGTGCCCATTATGTCGTCAGCAGACGACGGTGAAGTCACGTGACGAGTTCGAAGTGGAATCCTGGGTAAAATCTTTGCCAACAGACACCCTGATCGATTCTTTACAAAGAACGATACACTTGCACGCCTCTTCTAACGATAAATATTCCGTTGAGCGGTTACCAAAATTGTGCCAGATTCATGGCGGGAAACCGCGCGAGGCATATTGCTTCACGCATGCGCAGTTGGTGTGTTGGGAATGCGCTGCACGCGACCATCGCGCGTGCGAAGTGGACTCCGCGGAAAAGGCTATAGAAGTAGTGAAGCCACAGATCGATTCTTTGAAGACGACGGTTACGGAGCAGTTAGCAAAAGCGCGCATAATGGGAAAAAATGATCAGAAGTTTACGGATGCAAAGAACAAAACCCTGCGCGAAATAATGGACATGGAAACCCGACTCGAGCAAGTGTACGAGTCCGCAAAGCAACAGTTCACGCATGCGAGAGCGGATGTGGAAGAATGCACGCGCTTGCATCTTGATGACCGAAAGTCCTTCTATGACGTGGTCTCGAATCTTTTGGAGCAAAATTGCACGCTGGAAATTCTCAACAATGATCCGGATACAGCCCACGTGCTGTCGGCGATAGAAAACAGCAGAGCGGATGTCTTAAAGGCGGTTTCGGATATGTCACGTCTGGAAAAGAGCAATGCCACCGGTGACAAAGACTTTGTCCGCTTTGTTCCCGACGAGCAGATGGACGCGTTTTTGAACATGTATTCTAGCATCGGATTCGTTGATACAAACGTTTCCGGTTCTGCGCACGCAATCCCGGAAATGAAAACACCACGTGACGCGCCGTCTTCCATATCGCATATTCTGAAAGGGCCTTCAAGTAAAAACAAACCGGCGCCGGTTCAAGGGAAAGCAACTGCTAAAGCACCGACTCAGAAGAAAAGTACCATTGCGAAGTCTCGTCTTTCTTTAGTATGACATGTCATGCAAGTTAAAATCAGCAATACATTACAAACATGCGCAGAATATGTTTGTCAGATTATCAATTTAAGTTCGAAAGAAGCCAAACACTATTGATTCTAATTCGTGTTTGAAAATGCCACTATGCTTTAGAGTATGGTGCGCAATTTTACTTTCTAAAGACTTTTTTAAATCTTAAAATAAAATTCTTAATATCAATATTTATTTTGTTATATCAAAGATATATTTTCTGATAACAAAATAATTATTAATACCAAGAAATCGAATTATTGACATGATAAAATCGAATTCTTGATGTAAAAAAAAATCATTTCTTGATATCAAGGAATCAATATTATTTGTATTTAATGTAAGTTTTAAAGTAACTGCCCATAGGTTATATTCGTGTATTCTAATACAAAAGCATAATTTAGAAGAAACAAATTTAAGCAGATAACAGACTTAGTGCTTGATTTTGCACGAACGGTATGCAAACAACTTACCAAAGTATTTCTTAATATCAGCATATCGATTTCTTGATATCCGAAAATCATTTTTTCTTGATATAAAAGATCGATATAATATAAAGAAGTGAAACTCCAGAAGCTGCAGCAGTATTACATTTCTATCATACACACCTTCGTGGTCCTTTATTTATGGCAAGGAACCAATTGTCAAAACAGTACAGTACGGCACAAAACGAAACAACATACATGTATACACATAGTAGAATAAATCTGGGGTCACCGCCTTGGAACGCTCAATGCTAAGCACTGGGGGTTTAAACCGGTTATAGAGCGCTAAACCTCACACTTGGCCCAGCAATATTCATGATACATACAAGTGTAAATAAAATTTAACCTCATAGCATTGCAACTCAAATTAAACAGTAATAAAAGGGAATTAAAACGCATTCAATTTAATTACTATTTAATTACTCAATGGTAGGAAGGAGACCAGAGCAACAGAGTTACAACTTTTTGAGGCACGATGAAATGAAATAACGAACACGTATCAACTACATCCCTTCTTTTAACAAAAAGATTTAAGAATAAAGCATCATAATTATAGTAAATATTTCAGATCATCATCGCGCACCTACAGGAAGAAGATAAGAAAATATGACCGATTTCTTAATTTCAAGAAACGATTGTTTTATGACATCAACAAATCGAATCCTTGATATAAAAAACTAAATATTGTTTTTAATAAATATTTTTTCCAGCAATATGTTTAAATAAAAAATACCTTATTGATATAACAAAAATGTGTAATCAAAGAGTGAAACTGCGCCCTATGACGGAGTATGTACATGGAAAGTACTCAAAAAGTTAAAATAGTACACTTAAGAGTTTCGCTCGTCTTTATATGTTATCCGTGTCTTGGGATAACATAATGTGCACGTGCGTTAGTTTCGCCGGGAGACCGCACTTGGTTTTGCTCGCACACGCTAACTGTTCTGTATTAATTTAAAGCTTATTTAGCGAATATGATCGAGTGTATAAAAACAAGATCGCTAACTGTATAGTTATTTGAGTGAATTTAGCAAAAATGATCGAAAACTAAACATCGGCACAAAAATAAGTGTCGGTCGGGTTAGTGGAAAAAAAGGTGTTTACGCCACACGCACGTGCCTTAAACAAGACTGTCACATGAGACGATTGAATGTTTGAATATCTTATTGTGTAATTATATTTTACATCGGTATTCTAAAACTGAAATGCATAACATACACCTATGAAACGCTATAACTCACCAAGCGGAATAGTTTGTATGTCCTTTCTTTGTCGCTCCGAATTGAAACTACTGATTTTCTCTTTACTTTATTAAAAATGCTTCGGGTATTTTAGTTATATCCGTAACGAAATATTGGAAACAATAAAAGAAATTTCGTATTTTCCAAGGAACAGCAGAAAACGTACTTGGAAAGTTCCTCTTGCCGATTAAACTGCGTAGTCCACGATGCGTTATAACGTGTGCACCCTTAAACAACGATAAGTAAAATAATTTCTAAAAAAAAACACCACATTATTTTAACGGGGGATGGGGGAAGGTAGATAAACTAGATATTATTATTGCCATACTTTTTTGAATGTCGTAACCCATTAAATGCGCTATAAACTTCGTTGAGCAGACATTAACCTGAACGATTTATCAAGCGGAAATAATATGCTTCATGACCTTACATGTAACTTACAAATGCGATGGTATTAACTATTAAGAACATTACATCCAAAAATATGAGGCATGTTGGTGATGCTATCTACATATTTAATGGCTTATTAAGAGGCTGTTTATTTTCTCACTTCAATTAGTACCAAGGCCAAAATTGCTTTCTTTATGATCAAGTTGTACAAAGATCATCACTTAAAAAGTAGATCATGTACTATTATGACGGATTCGAAAAGTGCGGAATTTGAATACCGGTACGACAAATGTATGCGCAGAGGGGTTTTTGATCGCTCTGTTTGAATGCAACGGCAAGTTAGATGAGCCTCGCTCTGGGAAAACGGGGCTTAGTGCATGTGCGTAAAGTGTCGTCCCAGACTAGCCTGTGCAGTCCACACATGCTAATTAGGGACGACACCTTCCGCTTTTATTGCATTTGTCGTTTAAAGCAAGTCTCTTCTTAGCGAATGATCAGGTTTGGCGGAAAGTGTCCTCGCTGATTAGCCCGTGCGCACATGCATAAAGCTCCGTTTTCCCAGAGCGAGACTAATTGATAGGCTATTCTAAGTAGGCAGTGCAGGTGTGCTTCTTACATAGGCGACCAGGGTTTAATTCTCATTCCCGGCGCATTCCGGGTTCTCACTGAGTTATCGGGAGAATAATTTTATGGAAATGTAAAAACAGACACTCAGCCACAAGATCGACCAGTTACGTTTTTTTATTTACCGCAACTGTGCACATTATTTACTGCTTTTCTATGTGCATCTACAACTCACACACAATTGTGTAAATAAAGGACAAAACGTTAAGCAGTTGGCAATAGGGACATACATTTACTGTTGTGGAAACACAAAGTTTGTATTTTTAAAACATGGAATACAATACAATATAATACATTGCAATATCAAACCTTGTACAATACGAAAGTATGCATTGGTTTTTACAAAATAATGATAAATAATAAAATATAATTTAATATTTGTAACACTTAATAGTTATATGAGCGGTTCCAACACTGAAATTGCAAGTAAACGAAAATGTATAAATATACCGTACTATATATGAACTTATAGGCGTGTTTTAATTATTTTAAACAGTATATTTCTCATCAATATGGATATGTATTTTATTTGGGTCGCAGTACAGTTGGATTTTTTTACAGCAGGCTTGTTGACACAAGATGAAGCATATCACATAACTGGTATCACAAGAATATAAATATCACAGGATAAAATATCACATATCAGACCTATTTTTGTCCCACAAAGCAATGAGTAGGCATAATTTTTGCTGAAACTGTAATTTAAATGTTGTAAACAGGTAATAAACGATCAATAAGATCTTTGACCGAAACGACTGCATTATATAATTATATGTTTATAAATATCACAGGAAAAGTACACATTTTAATACATTTACACCGAGTGAGGTAAAACATGTGGCAATCGAGCATAAAATGAAAACCCCATCAACCGTTAACACATTAACACCTATCCCAGCCAGGTATACCTAAAATTAAATCGAATAGTGAACGTCCACACATAAACATAATCAATTTTATTTTCTTACAGCAGATTGATATAGTTTTTCTTTTCTTTTTGCAGTACGAAATTTAAACTGTATTTTTAGAAAAATTTTAAATTGTACATAGAATTGTTCAAAAAAGCAAATGTATTACTTAAATTGGTTCATCTTTGACATTGGAACAGGTATATACATTTTCACAATTGAAAAAGAAGTATTTTAAAAAAAACAAGAATTCAAATCAAAATTAACATCCGTGCAAAAAAAATTAAAAAAGTGGCATTTTACATTTTATTCTTAAGCATTCAATAGAATAAAATTTAACAAACTTTAAAAATTTGCAAAAGCAACTAGAACACAACACTACTGGTGTCAAATAATGAGACAACAACAACGACAAATATCAACACTTTAATAATAAATATAATCAATTCACACTAATTCGGACTAAACCATCATACAAATAAAGTAAGATCTAGATCTATCTATTTACATGAAGACAAACTGGACGGTTTCTTGTAAAAGGCATATAATATTTAAACAATTGCTTTAAAAAGCTTGTTCACAAATTTGAAAAGAAAACACTTTTGAGCAAGACATTTTTAGGAAATATTGTGTCATTTGTAAAAATTCCTTTTTTGAAATACACAAAAATAAAACTCGTTTACACAGCTTTCCCTTGGTATTTTGTAAAACACATGTACTGTAGCACATTCAAACAGAGCTGCATCAAAAGGGAAAAATCTTGAGTCATTAAGCTCATTTTCCCATCCCCTTTTTTATAAGTTATTTTGTAATTGTAAGCTTTCTTTGCCATATAGCCAAACATACTATAAATCATGTTAAATATATAGAACTCATTACCCTATTATTACGTATTTTTTGTTTATTTGCAAACATTTGTTGTGAATGTTTCATTTTTATCTAGAAAACACTCAAGTCACCCAAGCAAGAAATATGTATGGAAATATTGTGTCATGTCTAAAAATCATTCTTATCAATAAACTTACTTATCAAGCATTGGGAATGCAAATATGCGGAATGTCGAAAGACAAATGTAGCACTTTCAAAGCATTAAAAAGTAACTCATATATTTGTGAATGTAGAAGGCTACCAAACTGTGATACTTAAACGATAAGAATTAATTTTGAATGTTTAGTCTCAACTAACACCACAAGTACTGTATCTTTCATCTTTTGATGTTGTATAATTTCAACTACTATTATTTTTACTGCCTTCAAAATGGCTTCTTGTTCAATGAAATAGATTTTACAAAACAAATGAAATGGTACCGAAAGCAAAACATTCTACTGTGAGAGCCCTGAACTAAAATTGAAATACAATCTACAATACAATATATTGGAATATTATTGCATCCATATAAACCATTAATTAAACCAGTAATGTGTCACAGACACAGATACCCGCAAGACACAAATTTGGACATAGACAAATCCGCTTTATAATCTATATTGTACAAAAAGAAAAAAAACATAATTCAGCTTAAACTGTTTTCTTTATGATAATTTACACATTTGGGTAATTCAGCTGTGAAAGTTGAAAGCACATCGTTTTGCAATTTTATTATAGAAAGGATAAACAGACAAAGTGCCATAATTCTGCCAAAACTCGTCAGAGCCAAATTCCTTTCTTTACAATCATCTACACATAAAAGTCAATCAACAGTAAAAGTTAGAGCAAGCTCCACCTAGTAGTTAAAGAGAAGTTGAAAACACAAGCTACAGTATGTATGTGCGAACACAAGCTACAGTATGTATGTGCGAACACAAGCTACAGTATGTATGTGCGAACGGACAAGTGCAATTATTAATGCCTCACACAACACAAGGGCATAAAAATGAATGGCCGAGGGGTAAGATCTTGCAGTGGAGGGAGGCTGAAGCTTTAAACTAAATTAGGGTGAGTGGCATCACGTTCCTTGGGCCCCTGAGTTGTCTGGTTGACGCTGACCTGACCTGTGGAGGTAGGTACGCCTGCAATAAGACGGTACTCATGTATAATAATTTACAGAAAAACCTATTATTTATTTCTTCAAGATTTCCTGATAATCATTAGGTCGACAGAAAGGTCAAGAAATCTTGATTGTTTAAATACCATCATCATAGACAGTTTTTCTTACTCAATCATATGATTAATATCAAAGAAGAAAGAATTCAAAATTAATATTATTGAACAGTAGATATAGATTATACACAAATTACTCAGCCTTCATATTTGTCAAAGATTGTTTGTCCAATATTTTAAGGTAAATGAATTGTATCATCAGGAATATTTTGTCAATATTTTGGCCCGGAATTCGGCCTGATTCACCCTAGTAAAAAGTATGCATTTTTCAAACAGTAAAAATAGCACATTTATCATAACACATGTTGAAACTAATGGATATACTGGCCCTGATAGATAATAGGATATAAGTCTTGAATAGTACAGAAGAAGGAGTTCAATATCACTGATCTTTTAAACAGCTGTTTAATTGGCGCCTATGGTGACCAAACTGACCATGGCTATCAATTCGAGTAGGCATATGTGTTTTTGATTAGCAACCCTCCAAAAAAATAAAATAATTAAATAATAACTTCCTCATTTATTCAGGGCAAATTGGGAAATCAACCTCTGGGGCTTAACAAAATCAGCAGAACTTCCTGAAAAATCATGAACTCTTTTAGCTATGAATACATAAATACAGGGTGCAGGATCACATGACTTTGTTGGGTTCACAATTTAATGTTAAGGGATGTAAACACACCGGTAAGTGGTGCTTTTTTATGCCCCCTTAAAAAAAAAAAGGGGGTATATTGTTTTTAGGCCTGTCTGTCTGTCTGTCTGTCTGTCATTCTGTCTGTCTGTCTGTCCAAAACTTTAATAATATTAAAGTTTTGTCATAACTTTTGCAATATTGAAGATAGCAACTTCATATTTGGCATGCATGTGTATCTCATGGAGCTGCACATTTTGAGTGATGAAAGGTCAAGGTCAAGGTCATCCTTCAAGGTCAAAGGTCAAAATTAAATAAAAAATCAAAGCGGCGCATTAGGGGGCATTGTGTTTTTGACAAACACATCTCTTGTTTTTTTTCAAGTAACTTTTTTAAACAATTTTTCTTAAGAAATTCAACAAGTGTATTAAAGACAGTTTTTTATGCTGCTTATGGCAATGTGAAATACATCAGAATTACTTTATTCAATGAGCCTGTGTTCTTTATAAAAAATTTGATGTGTACAGCATTATTGTACACTTTTATGCTGCACTCAACATGAAATTGTTTCACTGATTTGAGACTATTAAAGGATTTATTCTTGAATCTTAAGATTTCGTTACAACCTGAACAAGAGATGTGTTTGTCAGAAACACAATGACCCCTACTGCGCTGCTTTGAAATAAAAAATATCATTTGGCATGTATAGAAATTATCTCCCTTTAAAGCTTGTTACTTCCCTTGGATTTTGTTTTTTGACCTTTGACCTTGAAGGATGACCTTGACCTTTCACCACTCAAAATGTGCAGCTTGAAGCGAAACACATGCATGCCAAATATCAAGTTGCTATCTTCAATATTGCAAAAGTTATGGCCAATGTTTAAAGTTTTCAGACGGACACACAGACTGACAGACGGACTGACAGTTTAACTGCTATATGCCACCCTACCAGGGGCATAAAAACTGTCTTTAATGCACTGAAGATTTTTGCAAATGTATTTCAATAACTTGAGTTATTTGCAAAAATAAAGTTCTTAACAGTGTGTTTACATTCTGTCCAGCCAGTGTGTAAACCCCTTAAAACCCTGTTGATCCTTCACCATTATAATTTCATTCAGCAAATCATGCCCGTCTGTCATTTTGGTTTTGTAAGCCAACTTCCTCCTGAATAAGTTTGCTATCAATTGCAAAACATTTAGTTAGCAAACGTTTGTGAACTGTTCCAAATGTTTACTTAGCCAAACGCACTTCAGAAGTATTAGGAATGGCTTTCGTTTGTGGTTTTGAAAGCAATGCGATAATCACTTATCTAAGCTTTAACGCCAATAGTTTATTCACAATGTTAGTTTAAATTTGTTTTTCAGCTCAAATGCATCAAAAGCCTAAGGTTTATTGAAACATTCTCGAGTCCATTTTCTGGGTAGAACCAGTACTTGGTATCTTTTGGGGGATATCCAAAGAACGTTCCCACAGTGGGGATCGAGCCTGTGACTTCCCAGTCGCTAGACAGACACTATAACCACTACGCCTGTGCAACCTTCATATTCTCATTTTCTACATACATTTTTTTATCACCAATATAAAGCCCTGTTCTGGGAAAACTGGACTTAATGCATGTGCATTAAGTGTCGTCCCAGATTAGCCAGTGAAGTCCGCACAGGCTTATCAGCGACAACACTTTCCACTTTTATGGAATTTTTCGTTTTAAGAAAGTCTCTCCTAAAAGAAGAAATTCCAGTCTAGTGGGAAAGTGTCGTTCCTGATTAGCCTGAACAAAATGCACAGGCTAATCTGGGATGACACTTAACATACATGCATTAAGCCCAGTTTTCCCATAACAAGGCTCATTGTTTTTTCTATGATGTACATACAGCATCTTATTTGTCTCTTCTAGCTCATGTATCTTGGTCTCGGTCTCTCTCATCCACTCCTCGTATTTGTCACCCCACTGCTGCTTTAACTGCAAACAAAAAGTCAGGGTCATAATTTTGGAATCATCTCAGCGGAGGAAAATTCCCAATCCATTCAAAAACTTAATTTTTTAGCAGATCCATAAAATACCCAATCCACCCAAATATTCATGTTAAGCAGTCCATAAAAAACCCACTCCACACAAATGTTCATGTTTAGCAGATCCATAAAATACCCGAATCCACACAAATATTCATGTTTGGCAGATCCATTAAATACCCAATCCACACAAATTCTTCATTTTAAGCAGATCCATAAAATACCCAATCCACCAAAATGTTCATGTTTAGCAGATCCATAAAATACCCAATGCACACAAATGTTCATGTTTAGAAGATCCATAAAATACCCAATCCATTCAAATTCTTTATTTTTTTGCAGATCCATAAAATACCCAATCCACCCACATTTTCATGTTTAGCAGATCCATAAAATAACCATTCCACACAAATGCTTAATTTTTAGCAAATTCATAAAATACCCAATCCACCCAAGATTTCATTGTTAGCAGATCCATAAAATACCCAATCCAACCAAATTATTCATTTTTAGCAGATCCCTAAAATACCAAATCCAACCAAATTCTTCATTTTTTAACAGATACATTCAAGTAATAACTATAGAACTATAGAAAGTGATGAACTATTGATGCTGCAACCTAGGCACTAATTAGGAGAAAGTAGGAGAAATCGCACCCTGAAAATTGTTACATGTATTTTTTATAGAAAATGTCACAAGTCTCAGTCCTGACTTAGTAAGGTTGCTTCAGACTCCAGGCTAACTGCGTGGTTTACAGATTACAAGACAAACTTACTCAGAATTGTGTTCAAACAAGCATCTTGCACCATCATATGCACAGTGCCCTCTTGATGTCTTATGCTTGATTATAATCAATGTACCAGTACATGCTACTCTTATGTCTGTTGCAGTTGAGAGAAAATGCAACCCTACAAATGCCACATGTACATGTATTTGTCTCACAAAAGGAGATTTAGAGTATAGACAAAAACTATGTGTAGTCTCTTTTATTTCACATCACCATCAGCACTGTTATATATTGCTATTCATTTTATACTGGATATAAACGATCCACTTGTTGTAACAAAATATAATAATCAAAGCGCTGAAGGCACTGAAGTTGTTCGCTATTGCATAACCTTTGACGCAACTCATTTTTCAAAATTAAGGTATTGCTATTTAAAACTCAAGTTTGAAATATAAACCACCCATTCAAATTTATAAAGGGTGTGTCTGAACGCACAGGTCAAGATGTGTGTGCACTATATATCATCCTATTGATGTTATAAAGATAACTTAGACAAAATAAAAACAACATGTCCCTTTTTAGACGTTATGAAAGCATGGACAATATAATGAAAATTGAATAATGAGAACCAGTTAATATAAAATAAAATTTGCAATCACAATCATATTAAATGAATATCGTTGGAATATCGAAACCTATCACACTAAGAATATAATTTCATGATTTAAATTCCCTTTACAAAACTTTAATTTTTTGACACCATATACAAATTCAAACTATACAGGAAGATAATTGATGAAAATAAATAGCAAATAAATCTGCGAGCAATACTTTTAACTCACAAATTAGGTAGTCATAAAGATCAGTATAGAACACTTATGTGCTTTTTCGGGGTAGCTGTTTTACCCAGCTTTTCACCTATAATGACCTCTACATAACGCGAGCAGACCCGAATGAATTCATTCGAATATTTCAATGGCTGATTCAAGAGAACTTTGGCCAAATCACTTCGTCTGTGCACAGCATAAAGGATGTAACACAAATTGTGGCCAAGTTACAATTACACGCAAAAATCCATTTCTCTGAATTTCATGGTCTGTAATTGTCAGGGGAAGACATAATTGGTCTATCGATAAACATTGATTAGATAGTTTTGCTTTCAAGATGAGAAAACAAAAAACTACCGAAAGAGTACAGTGTCACGATTAGAGGGAAATCGTT
>VMBQ01009256.1:6456-23120 GCA_007657795.1 Dreissena rostriformis
GAGGGGTCAAAATATAGGTCACCAGGTCAAATCTTACAAAAACCTCATAAACACTCCATACGCCAGAGTTTTGGTTCAATAATGATGAAACTTGACCAGGATGTTTGTCTGGACAATATCTAGGCCAAGTTTGACGTTTGGTAATGTGGGGACAAAATCTAGGTCATGGGGTCTAATCTTACAAAAACCTTGTAAACACACTAGAGGCCATAGTTTTGGTCCAATAATGATGATACTTGACCAGGATGTTTTTCTTGATGATATCTAGGCAAAGTTTGACATTGGGTCATGTGGGGTCAAAGTCTTGGTCACGAGGTCCAAATCTTACAAAAACCATGTAAACACTCAAGTGCCCATAATGTTTGATTCAATAATGATGATACTTAAGGAGGAAGTTTGTTAGGGCAATATTTAGGCAAAGTTTAACATTTGGGTCATGTGGGGTCAAAATCTAGGTCACCAGGTCAAAGCTTGAAAAACCTTGTTATTACATGTTCCAAGTCAGGTTCAGGTGAACAATCTAGGGCCATCACGGCTCTCTTGTTTTTGTTTAAGTTGTGTTGCACAAGTGGATTACTTATGTCAAATATAAAAAAACTAGATTATAACACTCCGAATTGCCGAGCTCTTATATTAGCGTTTTAATCCAAAGGACACTGGTTCAAGCCCCGCTTGGACAAACGTTTTCTTTCTTCTTTTAAAAAAAAATTCTATTCTTGTTATTATAATGGAGATCTACAGTTCCGTAATTAAAATCTAGCAAATTAAGACATTAACTGAAACAAACTCGAAAAAATGCCGCAATTTGTGAGCACGTCCCTTTAACATACTGAAACTCGTATATTACATAAAACAAGAGTTATTTATGCACCGATCTTCTTCAGAAAATCTGGCGGAAACAAGCAACACATTCCATAAAAATGCAACGGATGTGCGAAAAGCCGCACAATTTCGTAACTGCAAATTGATTTGCTGCATAGTTGTTGTCGTGATAGTAATACTGGGAGCTGTAACATTGCTGGTGTTACGTGAGTATTTAATCTTCGCAATTATATAACAAGATATTTGCTAATGTAATGGTTTTACTGTTTAGATAATGTCACCTTCCAAAGGTTTATTATTTAGTCGACTGTGTACGTCAAAAAGTCAGTTTAACAACACGGCAATGCGATTCTCTGTAACTTAGTGATATGCATGCTATTATATTTCCAGATTTCACAAAGGTCATATAGCGCCCGAGTCACGTTCCACAGAACAGCCAGCTGTGCCAAAGGAACTTGGAAATCCGAAAATCTTTTTTTTTTCAATTGTTGTTTACATTTACGAAATGTATTTAAACATGTTCTTGAGCTACTGTCATTAATAATATAAAAATATCATTACTAAAGACAAAACTGTCTAGAGTCATTTGCAGGTATCATGGGTTTTTAAAGGATGCATCTGTTACTGATCAGCGTAGTAGATTTGCATATACTTTTAAAAGATTCAAATGTTACATGATGTACATGTACATTTTTCTTAGTGTGCGTTAGTATGCGTTAAAGGGACCTGTTCAATGATTGGGAAAATCACACTACTTAAAAAAATAAAACATATTTCAAAAGAATGTTTGTAACGCTGTCAATCGATAATATGGAAAATATCTTCATTACTAACATCACGTTTGAAGTACACTTTTAGTGCTAAAACCTGAATGGCACAGTGTTAGAGTGTTATATTATGCTCTCAGAGGTGCCGCGTTCCAGTCCCAGTGAAGGAAAAGTATATTATTCAATTTTTATTCGTTTTAGTGTAGTTATTAAAGCATTCTCACAATATTGCATATTTTATTATAAATACAATAAAGGACCTTTTTAAATACAAAGATCTGTTAACAAGCTTCTTTAAAGAATTGAACGAAATACTGTTAATAGACCTATAAATAGACGTAACTATAATGTATGTACTACTTCGAGTACTACGCTGAGGTGAATTTATTTCACATGCAAAACGAACAGTGTCACGGTCCACCATTGCATCTTAAGTATTTCATTAAATTTGTATACTAACCAATTGTGATAGCGAATAAATGATATACACATTTTAAAGATGACAATCTTGAAAATTTGTTTCCCAAAATTAAGCACAAACACTTTACAAGATCCGTTCTCTGCAAAACGTGATTTCTTCCCTATAATAGTTGTTAGGACGTTAAGTATAGACCAACACTGCAGCAACGGTATATATTCAACTGTTACGTGTTATTAATTAATGATTGCCTAGTGATGGTGTTTAACATACCGGGAAGTGATGGTCGAATAGAGGATCTAATCTTATATTGCTTAACAGCAAATATTTTCGTTTGTACCAGTCTTAAGGCCTCCGTACACGTACGTAGGTGAATACATTTAGCGATTTTTTTTTAAAGAAAAACAAACTTATGGTAACTATTTGGTACGAATGATTATCAAGTAGGACGGACGGTTAATGTCATTCATGCGAATGCATTGGGTCGCGCACAAATTAATTGTTGCTTAAGTTTACTATTTAAAACACAATGATGCGAACTTAAGCTCTGTTCTTGCGCATGATAACGCATGCTTACGGAGTTGTCCGAAGCGTTCCGCAATCGATTCTCCCACTCTGGATCAGCAGACGATTTATTTCCTACGGAGCCATCCGGAGATAGTCGGTGTAACACGATTGTCGATCCTCCGTCTCAATGAGGACGATACACATCGAAGCTATGAAACTTTGTAGATTTTTTCTTTAAATAATTTTAATATCAGGTCATATTACGAATCGCGTCGAGGGCAAAACTGTTGCAAACGTTAGTTTTCTGCAGACTTTTTGAATAAATAATTATGGTTTTATAGACAAAATCCTTTTTATACGCCCGTTTTTTTTTCAGAACGGGACGTATTATAGTTCCACCCTGGGCGGGCGGCGGCGTGCACAGCAGTGTCCGTTCTCTATTTCAAATAGTTTTCATCCGATCTTCACCAAACTTGTTCAGAAGTAGTTGTATCTAGACAATATCTAGGTCAAGTTCTAATATGTGTCATGCCGGGTCAAAAACTAGGTCACGGGGTCACTGAGTGCATTTCATTTTATTTTTTTTGAAACGGGCGTATCTTGTGACAATTGGCACTCTTTTTTAAATATGAATTTATGTCGACCAATAAACGTTTAATTCTATTAGCTACTATTGCATCATCCTGTCTTGTAATATCACAAGAGTAGGCCCAGTGCTTCAGACTATTCCTCACACTCGTCCGCTTTTGGGGTTGCTGTGTTGTGGCCCCTGCTTTCAATCCCGAGCTCTCCGCCATTCTCCATGAACTAGACACCTCTTCTATCATCCAGTTTAATCAGTGCATTTGGCACAATAGGGTTCTTCATTCTCAGCGCGAATGTTGGAGAGAAAATGCAACATGTCTTAACTATGAGCCTCACTGTGGATGATCTGTGGTTCACCTTTGTTAGAAGTACCTGTATATTACAGGAGGCAACGTATTTCCAATACAACACACTATACATGATACATCTTTAATAAATGCAATTATGATTTGCCAGATAAAGATAATTACCTTAAAATCCACAATTGTTTACTTACCTATTCCTAGCCGTGAGGAACCGGAAGTTCAGAGCTCCTGACTCTCAGAGCCCATTCGGTTTCCGCATGTGATCAATGTTGCTGAATGCGTCATCCCCTACCAAGACAAGATGACGTGTCGGCGGTGTCACTGGGATTGGGCTGTGGATCTGGAAACCCAATGGAATCATCTTGCACCTTCTTCAGAAATGTGCATCCTGACATCACTTTTTGAACCAAATAATGAATCTACAGAAATAAAATAAAGTGTTTTTTATCTATTGCAAACAGCAAACAGCAATACATTTCATAATTTTATACATTGACTTACAAATGCAGTGACATACACAAGGACTTAAACTAACCACCCAGGTCCCAAGACACGAATTTGTAATCAGAGCCGACAATAGACAGTAGGATGGTACTGAAAAAAAACATATACAAGAGAGCCATTGGTGCAAAACATCGACTGGGTGCCATTTTACGGTTTTATTTCGACAAAAGTAAGACATTGTTAGGCGTGGTAGATTATGCAAAAAATGTGTTCAGTCACATTAATTTGTCATTGTTGTAACTAGACTTAGTTTCTATTAATCATTTACAAGATAATAAACCTGTTAATATTCGCCATGCTATTTTGATTTCCATGATGTATATAAGAATACTTTTTGTTTTTGCATTTTTGCATCCATTTTAAATTAAGCTCAGGAAAGAATCAATTGAAATTTAGCACATAAGCCATTATTTACTCATACTATATGCTGTGCTCGAAACAACCTTTGAAACACTAATTCAAACTAAAGCTCTCTTTGTCTTCCGCAAATTATAAAGATACCATTTCGAATTTATAGAAATAAGTAAGGATTCAGCATCAAACTTTGTTTTAATGATAACCTTGTATTAATTTTGAAATCAAACAAACTTGAAAATAAAATGATACTTTATATAAGCAAAATGGTTTAAACTATTTGTTTTATCAAATATACATGCAAGCATAAGAACAAAGCATACTTGGTCAATTTGACGGAGTTATACATGTCATATATTGCGATATTTTTTCGGTCTCGAGAGTATTTTTCTTTTGACGACTTCACTGATAAGCAATACAAAATACTGTACTATTAATCCCGGTGTATAATCGGAACACTTCAACATTTTGTTTGGTACTTTAACAGGGTCCAGACTATTTTGAACCAAATAATTCACTTCTATTTGAGAAAGATGATACAACTTAAATTATTCATTCAATAACAGAAGTACTAGATTTTAAAGCCACATAAATACTCAAAATCAACGAATATTTCGTAAAACATTTCGTAAAATAAAGTGAACCCATAAAAAATCAGTGTTCTCTTAGCAATAGCCAACGTTTCAACGCTAGATGTGGATTGGTAACACAGATTTAACGAGATACAAATTGCTCGTTTTTAATTGTTTGTGTCACAATATATTTCATTTTAATTACCCGCAACGAGATCTATTCATACGACACACGAACACTAAATTGGGTGCATGAACATGTGTTGAATATATGCTACACAAACAAATAAAAAAGAGCATTTTATTTTATGAAATATTTTACGAAATATTCGTTGATTTTGAGTGATTATGGGGCTTTAACAATAAAACTTCCCCTTATATTTTATGGGAATTAAAGCCCCTATACCGCTCAAAATCAACGAATATTTCGTAAAATATTTCTTCAAATAAAGTTGACAAATAAACAATCAGTGTTCAATATAGCAATAGCCAAAATTTCATCGCTAGATGTGGTCTGGTAACATAGATTTAACAAGATATAAAATACTCTTTTTTAATTTATTTTTTTAGCGTTATAGGGGCTTTAATAAAGGAAAGGATCAAGGAGGAAAGCATAACATATTCAAATAATATAATATTGAAGCAAACAATGAAAAATAACCGTAATGGCGCATATAACTTCAAATTTATGAGACAGAAAAGGATAAATGTAATGATATAAATGAGGAAAAAATCAAAGGAATTTTAAGACGAGCACAAGCAGGCAGGGTGGATTGAGGGAGCCGAAAAGAAATTAAATATATCTCTAAATTAGAATGAAAAAGATCTGAACGAAAAGTACTTAAACATTTTAAATGTAATGATAAAATAGAAATAGTTTAACAATATTTCTCTTCATTTATTAATTAAGACGTAATTTGGACCAACAGAAGCATATTCTTTCAAGATCTTGTGAAGTCATCAAGCTAAGATAGAGAAAATACCCCAACCTTTTATCCGAATACGAATGCTTCCAAGCGTTGAAAGACATGAAAAATATCAGAAAAAAAAATAAAATACATATATGGGCTATGAGCTCAGATGAAAATAGATGCACTTATAAACAGAAATGTAAAATTTGGTCCACATAACAAGTTTGATTTCAATATATCCTAGAACAGGCCGCTCACCAGCATAAATTATGCTTGGACGGAATTTAAAACACAAATTCCGACAAACAGACCACCGGCAAACGATGAAGATGTCAGCTGCAGAAAGCAATCAAAAACGAAACGAAAATCAGATGTTAATAGAAAATCAAAAACGTGAGAAATCAAAGTTGGCGATGCAGTCATAGTGAGAGAAAAAAAAACGTCATAAAATGGGTACGCCATTTAATTCTACTCTTGCAAAGGTTATTTTAAAGGACGGCTCTACGATCACGTTAGAACACAAGAGTATCGCCGGCACGCATCACATTTCAAGCCAGTGCAAACAGATGTCCAGCCGGCAACAAAACTCTTTAACAGTACAACGGCAACCTTATCACGACGGTCCCTGCGATAGAATATGCGAACACTTCGAAGTTACGATTAGTGACAGCGAAACTATCCGTGAATGTGTGATGAATACATTTTCAATTCCCATCGTTAAAATAATTTTATGCCGTGAAAAATGCTTTGCTATTAGTCGGAATTAGGCCATAATAACGCCCAAGTTAAACAGTTTTATTTCATCTTTAAATAATGAATCATGTTACATGGAAATTGTATTCTTCAACTCATTAAATATCCGATTTCCAAAGAAGACAAACTGCACGCACTCCATAGAATTGGTCAAAATTGGTCAGCCCAGTTTTGAGACATGTATCAATTAGCAACATCGCGTAGATAAAAAAATTCCATTGAATATAGAGGAGGAAATGAAATTTTAAATCAAGAGGTCAGAAAAGTTCACGTACATGTTTTGATTACATAAACATCCATCTGTGTCAATGGGCGACCAGTGACCACGCTTATTTAAAGCACCATTTATACTAAAAAATAAACGAAATATTTCGTAAATTCAGTCACCCAAGAAAAAAATCAATGTTCCTTATAGCAATAGCCAAAATTTCTAAGCCAGATGTATTCTGGTAACAAAGATGATTGTAGATACAAAATGCTCGTTTTTAATTTCTTATGGCATAATAAATTCCATTTCTATTTCCTGCGACGATATCTATTCATACGACACACGAACACTAACATGGTACCATTTTAGTGTTCGTATGTCGTATGAATAGATATAAGTGCGGGATTAAACAAGTGCGGAAAAAGTGCATCAACGTAGAGAATAACGCACGCGACCCATTATCGCTTGCCGTTGGCTCTCGCCTCCTTCACCTTAGGTAACAGCTTGCGACGTTTGGAAACCACTTGGACCGTCAGAAAATGTTCAAACACATTAAATCCGGTACCATTTATATGTTTTAACTGGCGTCGCGCTGTCTCCCAGTCCTTGGAAAAGGTATAATGATAGAGCGAATTTCCCCACGTGCATGTTCCTCCGGCGATCGATGAACCCTCTTAAACGTGTTAGCGCGAATTTACGTGTACACTTGGAGACTTTTCTAACGCATCACTTAACCATAGCAATATAGCTCCCTTATTTGTGAACGGATTGTGCTGAAATTTGGACCAAGAATTATTCAACACATATCTGATAATTCATGAAAATTTAATTGAAATTAAAAAACAACAAAATAAAAAACTTAACAAATTGAGAACGTCACTTCAAAAGTCAAATTCGCAAACTCGTACAACGTAAACTAATAATACTGTGAAAAGTAAAACGCATTAACTTACACATCTTAATAACTGACCGGCTTGCAACATGCCGATTGAGCCGTTGCGCTCCTGAATATTCATACGAGCCACATTGTTTTTCCTTTATTAATCTTATGTTTTTCTTGTGTAAAAACTCACCTAAAATTATGAAATTGAAATTAAATTGGAATAACATGTATATCGCGTTTAACTACACTTGGTGACTTTTCTAACGCAACACTTTTTAAACTTACATATCTCAGTAATGAGTAAAAACATTTTTATTTAAAATTGCACATGTGATCATTCGACAACATTATGTTCAAACTAACAATAAAATCATTCATCCGTGACGATCGGACGCTTTAGCGAGTGGGGAAGGTAGCCTGCAAAATGCAAAGTGCGCGATTGCGCTCCTGAATATTCTTACGAGCTATATTGTTTTGTTAATTAATTTTATGTTTTCCTTGTGTAAGAAACCACCTTAAATAATTAAATTGAAATAAAACTAGAATTATATCGCGTTTTACCATTTCCACGTGTAAAAATATAGAATCACACCTTCCCCACATGCTAAAGCGTCCAATCGTCACGGATGAATGATTTTTATCGTGAGCTTGCATAGAATGTAGTCAAATGATCGTATGTAAAATTTTAAATCATTATCTTTACTCATAACTGAGATATTCAAGTTTGAAAAGTGATGCGTTAGAAAAGTCTTCAAGTGTATGTTCTCCGGCGATCGATGAACCTTCTTAAACGTGTTAGCGCGAATTTCCCCGCGTGTATGTTCCCCGGCGATCGATGAACCCTCTTAAACGTGTTAGAGCGAATTTCCCCACGTGCACGTATGTTTCCCCGGTGGTCGATGAACCCTCTTAAACGTGTTAGCGCGAATTTCCCCACGTGTATCTTTCCCGGCGATCGATGAACCATCTTAAACGTGTTAGCGCGAATTTCCCCACGTGTATGTTCCCCGGCGATTGATGAGCCCTATTAAACGTGTTAGTAACCGCTGTTTCCTGTGCATTCTTGAGTGCATCGTTAAGATGTTCTCTCAGTATACTATCCATGGTCTCAGGTGACTCGTTCTCTGCTTTCGGCTCTCCAGTAAATATAAGGTTGTTCCTCATACTTTGCGATTTGATATATGCAAGATCACCACGAAGGCTTACACGTTCACGTGCAATGTCGTCTTACCTACTTGAGACCTGTGCCACTTCTATGTCCGCCTCTCAGCGATGACTTCGAGCTTCAAAACGCGCTCACCAACCATTTTGCCTAGATCGTCAATCGCCAACCAAAGGGTTTACATGCCATCTTCCAATGCTGTCCCATCTTATCTAGGTATTGTAGTTTATTGACCATTGCAGTAAGTCGCCCACTTATAACTTTTAATGAACTCATGACGTCATGTAAAGTCATGGAATTTTCGTTTCAACGCGAAATCTCACGAACACATGATCCCAATTGAATACATTTTATAAGCACCTTCCTTTTTGGATGGACAGGCACATATTGTAATGGTCATTCCGCTTCATAAATTGTGCGTGAGTTATTGTCATATAAATAATCATTCATTTTGGCGTTTATTCTCGGACAATAATGATCCGATTTGTATGATACCTCATTTGCAGCAACCCTCTTGGGTGTACATGCGTATACTTTTAGGTTGTTCCGCTCGCTCGAATAATTGTTCAGGCAATTTCTGCCTTTTGATTAATAATATTGCATTTTCTTATGAATTTTACGTTTCTGTTTCAGATCACAGGAAGTATTGATCCGATGAAATTGTATACACAGTATCCCTACACAGTGGAATTACGCATATTGTGTTTTAGGTTTGCGATAAGGGATGTTATCAAAGTGGCTTGACAGAAAAAAACATGCTCATATACATGTAAGCACGAGAATGAATGAGGAACTTATGAGCGGAACAACAGCGGGAGCAATGGCAACAGTGTCGGAGACCGGTTATTCAAATGCAGATGTGTTTAAAGAATACATGGAAACAAATTTCATGAGATACATCAATCGTTCCGATATAAGACAGCCGGTGTTATTGATCTTCGACGGCCATACAACTAATGTCGCCTTAAATGATCCATTGGGCCAGAGAAAGGAACATCCGTGATTCTCGTATTGCCTGCCCACACTTTCCATATCCTTCAGCCTCTCGATGATGCTGTATTAGGATTTTTCAAGCGTAACTTAACATGGACAAGGTTTATGAATATTTGAATAACAAAGTGGACTAAACTTCTGCGACCTCAGAGATCTGTTTGTGCAGATTGAAGGACAAAACAAAAGCGTAAAACCGAATCCAAGTGGTCGAGATATTACCTGCCAACAATACATGATTGAAATCGTTGCTCATCAATACGATCACAACAAGGAAACCGCTGCACCAAATCAGCAAGATAAAGGTCAGAAGCCCGCAATGAAATGCAAGCCAACATGACTATGCCGTCAATCAGATTATCTACGAATATGAAGATTTAGAGGCTGACATTGATGACGCTGATGATGATGTTTTTTGTCTTTACATTTTTAGGATATCGGATTTACTGACACAATTTACAATTAACCAGTCAAGCACAAATATAGGCTCTGTTCGGGGGATAGCAAGGTTGGTCAAGTCAGCAGGATCTGTTCGGGGGATAGCAAGGATGGTCAAGTCAGCAGGATCTGTTCGGGGGATAGCAAGGTTGGTCAAGTCAGCAGGATCTGTTCGGGGGATAGCAAGGTTGGTCAAGTCAACAGGATCTGACAGGAGTTTTGAGTTATAAACTAGATTGTATCTGTTTAGTTGTTTTATATCATTTTGTAGAGGGTTTATACCATTATTATATACTCTCTGTGTACTGAAAAACCGCACTTAGGTTAAGCCCTATAAAAAGTTAAATTATTATGAATGTACACATTTGCATATTTATATTTTAAATCCCCTATTGAAACAAAATATAAAATTTGCATATGCCATTTAATTCTAGCTTGTACGCATGCAGTATTTTATGATTTTATTGCAAATAGGGGGTTAATACCCTTATAGCATTGTCGTAGCATTCTGAATTACCGTACTTGAGATAAGCCCTATATAAAGTTTAATTATTGCGTATGTACACTTTTGCTTATTTATGTAAAATCCTCTATCGGAATAAAATATAGGAGTTTCATGTGCCGTTTAATTTTAGCTTTTGCGCTTAAAGTATTTATGATAACAAGTATATTGCAAAATAAGCTTAGATTTTTGAGTCATATGTGATTGTAATAGTACTGTCTATAAAGATATGTTGTTCGTTTTGTTCTAAATATGGGCATTTCAATAGGTAGTAGAATTCATCACACATGTCATCACAAAAGGGACATTTTCTCTCATGAACATGTGCATTGTGCCATTTTTCCGTTTTGATAGGCAGTGTATTGTTCTTAATGAAGAAGGCAATCAGCTTTTGAGTAAGTATCGGAGGTAACACCTGTATGTTCCTTCTTTGGGTAAAGTCTGTTTTATAATTGTGTCGGTATTTGTGTCAAAGTTCTGACTATATCAGCCTTCCAGTTTTATATATAACTATATTTTAGTTTCATTGCGAGTGATTTGTTATGCCATTTGCCATGTATAAATGATTAGCTGTACCAGACTCCAGAGTATCCATGCTTATGTATGATTGTTTTTATGCTTTCTTTTCCATAAGAAACTCATACGCTGTTGAAGTGTAGGTATATGAGAAAGTGATACATCTTGGAAGACAGTTTTAATGTTTCAGACGATTGTGTGTTTTCTATGCAAAAGATTTCTTATTTGATTGGTTTAAGGCCAGTTTCTCCATATATCATATCTTTGGATGTGGAGCTTTTTATGTTAAATATATATTTTCAAATATGATTATTATTTTCGGTGTGTGACGCGCAATTGAGATTTAGATGCGAGTGATAATCAAAAATGCATCTTACAAAAATCCTTATATGAATTTATGTACATATTTCCTAACGCCATATTGACATATGCAAACCACTTACTTATGTCTTACTGACATTTGTTCGCAAGCTTTTTGATATGAACAGACAATACCATTGCTTTTTGACAAGGTCTTACAATTTGGGATCATATGAAAATCTGTTAGTTTGCTAGTTTTGGCATGGGTCGACAATTGGTCGTATTGGCATTTGTTTCTTCGCTATTATTTATATTGGCAGACATTTGTTCCTCTTATTTTCAGAAATTGGTGGACACAAGTTATTGCAGGCATTTATTCCTACGCTTTTCTTGACAAGGTGAACAATTGGTCGTATTGCCCTTTTTGTTTCTCGTGGGTGGACCGATACCGATGTAGTGACAATTGTACAGTATCTGCTAGACATTTGTTGCCATTTCCCTGCTTTTGTGATTTCTTTTACATTTTAAATCACAGTTTAAGCATAGTGAACGAAAATAAAAAGTTCTCATCGAGATTGTTTAACAACTTAGAATAAAAGTAATATGTTATCCTCATTTATAATATTACGTACCCGATCGAACGTGGATTCATATATTGATATTATATATACACTTCTATATTTCTATATTCAAAATTATGTGCATTTATACAATTCTGAAATAACAATTGAAAGCCCCAATCAATAGCAAAGATCTGACACTATCTGACAAAGTATCATTCATTCCATTAGCACATTAATTGCTTACTTCATTTATGTGGTAATTGAAAGAAGCAATTCATCCGAGGACGTCATTAAAATCTCGGTAGGTGGTCTAGCCGATGAAGTAAAACAGTTACATAAATAAAAGAGAACAACAGGTTCATTCCATTAGCACATTACTTGCGTTCTTCATTTCTGTGGTAATTGAAATAAGCAAACCACCCGAGGACGTCATTAGAAGCTCGGTAGGGGGTCTTACCGATGACGTAAACAGTTACATAAATATAACAGAACAAGAGGTTCGCGGTAAATATCACGTTAGGGTCGGCTTAAGGAATGTTAGTTTAAGGAATCGCTGGCCTCTCTTTGGGATATTCCAATCCATGTATTGGACCACCGTTTTATTAATATTTTAAAGATGCTGAATTTGAAAGATGCACATTAGAAATAATTATTAATAAACGGATTTGAAGTCCTCATAGAACTTCAGTCCTTCGTTTTTAAATAATCTCGGCTTTTGGTGTTTTCCGTTTATGATCCCTAATTATGTACGGACTGACACGCCTGGTTAAGTATTGTTTAATTAAGTTCTATCCAGAGATTCAGTTCTATGAATAAAAGGGTGGACCATAAAAATATACAAATGTACCTTGTTTTGATTGTTGTTTATTTATGCGTACATGTATGTTCATTTATTAATTCAGGCTTTAATTTATGCAAAGGCATACATATATTTTATGGTACAATCGTCATTTGAAGTAAAAATCAAATGTATTTTATGTTTGTGATACATGAAAAATAGCGGAACATCTTATGATTTCAAAAATTAATTCGGAAATTATGCTGTGCCTTTATTGATGGGCAAGTATACAACTTTCTATATCCCACTATGATAGGGTCATTCATGGCAAATTGGCTCTTTAGAATGTACTTATCTTGTTGCTTATAAAGGTCAATTAGTATCGTGTTAGAAATAAGCTTGTAAATGGACGGTCATTCAACCAACACGGACAATGCCCGTACCTTTTTTTTAACAATAAAAACAATAAGTGAATTTAATAATGAATTAATGAAACAAAACAAACTTATAAATAAAACTGGTGAGTGAAGAAAACAAAAAACTTCAGCGTACGAATTTCTTTCAGAGCAGCACACGTACGAATTTTTTCCACTCCCAGCAATATTCTTGTTCTTAATCATAAGATGTTCCGCTATTTTTCATGTATCGCTCGAGAAATTGGTGACGAATATCATTATCTTTTTAAATGTACTGTTTTTAAAGAATTATGAAAAAAATGTATACCTCAAAAATATATAAGAAACAGTAATTGCGTAAGTTTTGACGCCTTAATTAACGAAAAGAATAAACAAACACTATTGAATCTAGGCAAGTTTTTGAATGCAGTTCTGAACAGTATACATTTGCCATGCGGCACACAACATGTTTTTGCCTTTGTTTTGCTAGTATTTTTGTTGTATTTGTTGTATTTTGTCTGTATTTGTATTGGTATACCTCATATCGCATTTGTTAATGTGCTGAGTGTACTAATAAACTGGTAAACTGGTTAACTGTTATATGTGTTTGCATTGACGTCGTTTCAACTGCAAGCTAACAAAATACGTCATATGGCATTTTTTCAATACAATCGTTATCAAAACAGGACTTAACATAACACGGCGACAATATGATTGGTCGAACATGTGCGTGGTTCTCACTTTTAGATTCCTCAAAGCTACATGGCTCACCATTATTCAGTTTACAAGAAGACATTGTGGTATGGCAGCTTATTTAGTTGGAAAACACATTAAGAAAAAAAATAATCGCACTGAAACCAGTTTTTGGAAGTTCCAACGTGAAGATAAAGACTAGAGTATTGACTATTTTTAGATTATAGTGCTTAAGAAGGGATAAAAAGACGCATTTAATATTTCGTACACTGAACTTCAAAGCTTTTTGAGCTAAATTAAATGGTAATTGTAACAAGCGCGAAAAAGAGCAAAGCAGTCATTGTTTTGTTTAGTGGTGTTATGTTTAATAATGCAACTATGAACGATAAGAACGAAACCAGCGTATCACAGTGGAAACATCCGAATCTTGATGACGAACGTAAAAGAGCAATCGGGATTGTATTCGTGGTGCTCATGGTCTTAGGACTTTTATCGAACGCGACTGTGTTGTTCACATTTAAAGGGACTGTCCACTAGATTTTGGCATGTATTGAAGCATGTCATTAAATGGTCTATATTGATAAATTCAAACATTTGACCTAAAAATCTGCAGTTAAAAAACAAGAATACAATTTAAAAAGGGAAAAAAAGTAAACCTCATCAGGGCTCGAACCAGTGACCATCGGGGTCCTGGAGTAAAAACCAATTAGACCGCTCGGCCATCCTGACAAGTATGTACGATAGCCGTATTTTATACCATATATAAGCAATCCTCGTAGTTTTACAAAATATAGCGACAATAACAGAACTTTCCAAATTATTCAATCGTTTCGCGTCGAACGACGCTTTATGATTTTGAGGTTTTCAAATCGTCAAAAGATGCANATTTTAGTTTCGAAAAGAGAATTACCCCATTCAAGTGTGTAATTATATTAGTGCTGTGTTATGCGTATGGCCTGTGCTGGGCAACACTCCCTTTGGTAGGATGGGGTAAGTTTGCTGTGGAGCCCAACAGGCTGACATGCGGTCCAGACTGGATAAACCAAGAATCGTCTGTTAGGTCATATAACTACGCTTTGGTTACTATGATCTTCGGTTTTTCTGGAACAGTAATCGTCATCTGTTACGCAGGAATACTCTTGAAGGTAAATGCCATATCATATACATATACCTTGTATTTACATTTTGTTTATTGTAACAGATTAGTTGTAAAAGCACTTTGTTTATGTTTCTGCATTTTGCATGTCTTATTCAGTTCTGCAATGAGCATGAATTGTGTTCCTGTCAAGCTGCAGACAGAGAGATAGAGAGTATATGTTGGTTTCGGTTGATATCCCATTTTAATTCACGAGTAATGAGAGAAATCAATAGTTTCTAATATTCTCCATGTCTCGTGACAAATAGGCGAGACTTAAAAGACTTGCGGATGTTAACAATAATGTCTTCTGAAAATATGTTCAAAAATGCATGTTTGCTATATTACATGCATTTAGCTGAGCATACAGAGAACTACAAATGCCGCGGGTTATTTATAGGATTTTTTAAAGTTATAGTTTAAAGGGACTGTAAACCACGAATGACGAAAAAAGAAAAGTTCTAAAATACCGTTTTTTTTACAATTATTAGTTTATATTGATTAAAATATCACGACTGGTATATTACATTACTTGAAAAAAGTTCATATTTTCAATATATTCGGTAATAAAATTTCGCGATGTGAAATCGCGAAAATAGGTGACATAACGATATACACAATATAAATAACGCAAGTAGATTGATCATTTTATACATAAAATATATACAATTCACTACGCATGCACAATTTGCATTCCTGGGTTTACCACGTGACGATGAATCGTGTATTTTTGTATTTATTTATTTTTATTGGGTATGCATACACAGTAAAAATAAATAAATACAAAAATTAAGTAAAAATAAAAAAATAAAACTTTTTTCAAGTAATTTTATATACCAGTCGTGATATTTTAATAAATATAAACTAATAATTGTAAAAAAATACGGTATTTTAGAACTTTTCATTTATCGTCATTCGTGGTTTACTGTTTCTTTAAAGAAAGTACGTACATGTATACATAAATGCATATTGATATCTGGATGTTCAATTAGTATTGCTATACACGGAGTCAAACGTACACATTTCTTGTGTTGTTTGTGATTATAGAATAAAGTGTTTAAATTAAAAACGTTTGAACATTATAATTTATCATAGAAAATTAACGCACGTACTCAATAATATTGACATTTGAAATATTTCATAGACATGGTTGTGGGATCATCTACCTTTGATAGTGTATATTACGAATAATTGTTGTAAAACCATACATTATATTCAAACAAGCAACTCCTGACTAAGCGAATGTTGAAAATAACGTTTATTGTTTGCGAATATTTATTAATCGAAAAAGGTACAATAATGAAGTTCTTCTTACACTTTTAATTCGAGTTTTCATCAGATGTCCATTGCTTGAATCCTGGAAATTCATTTTGTTCAACCTTTTGTCTTGTTATTAGAATAATTTAAGGCTGTTACTAATATGTCTTTGTAAATAAATTTAATAACATTTATATTACCATTTTAAAAGTACGAAAACAATCTTTCAACTATGTTCTTAAAACAAATGCTATAATATGTAATTACAGAAAGTATCTTTATACCCGCCTTTATTATAGATACGAAGGCCAGGGACGTATGCAGGATTTTTTGACTGGGGGGGGGG
>VMBQ01009257.1:0-32339 GCA_007657795.1 Dreissena rostriformis
CTTATACTTCATTATTCTTTTGATATGATGGATATTTATGAATAAATCAGTATACTACGAAATTATTTTAGCCCAAGCGTGAAAATGACCTCATTATCATTTGCAACATACACTAAAATGACAGTCATCTAATTCGCATTTTGTTTTGAGCGAAGACTTAATTGAAACATTTTCATAATGTTTGTGTAAGTTACAGAATATTATCCAGTGGTAAATACGAACTGCTATTTGTTGTTCATAAGGTATTCATATGTTACAACAGGGAAGATGTTGCTGGACGTTAAAGGCAGATATTTACATTCATATAATGAAGATAAAACTAATTTATTCATTAAAAGAAAACTGAAATAAAAACATACACGTTTCGACTATATCGTTCGCTAATAGGTTAAATGTGTGTTCATACTTTTTGAATACATTATAAGTTGTAAATGGTTTTTAAGTCTGCATCCATTATTCTGACAAACATGCAAGAGAGTAAAGGCTCGTTTTCCATTCGAAGAATGATCGCAATCCTTGTTATTTTTAACCACAACTTAAGTCCAAATACAAATGCTATAAAAAATATTTCTATAAATCTGCATAAGAACAAATAATTTTAAGGGAATTTCAAGGTAATATTAGCTTATATCAGTATCATTTATGAAATGACACGACCATGATTGGTCGATAATATCTGGTTAAAATGTACTTAAACTGTTGCACTTTATGGAACGCTGAAAGTGCGTCTGTGGCATAACTTCTATTTTTGGATTATTATCATTTTTGTTCGAAGTCAGATTAGGCGTAATACTTATTTTTCTGAATGAAACAACAACTTTAGTTATAGTAATAAAGAATAACGGCATATTCATTTGTTATTACCATATATCCAATATGAATAAGTGTTAGAGCTAAACACTATTTTAAAAAATTGTTTTTATTATAATAACCAACACGAAAACGTTTTAATATCGCACATATATAAATTTAATATTATAAACTATCAATAAATTTATTATAAGTGTTCATAATATATAACTGATATAGTATACAATATCAATATATGTATTATTATTATCCATAATAAAATTGTGTGTCTGTGTGTCTATCGACACTCTCAGGAAACTTAATGTAAATATAGGTATTTCACCGCACACAATTATTTACAAAAAGTACAAACATAATGAATGTAATTGTACTCCCAATATGTATAGTAGTATTCAATTACTCAACATACAGTTATATCGTGTATCAAACGCCATGAGACTCAATTTATTTAAACAAATCGCTAAAATTTAACAGAAACCATATTTCACCTAATTCAGATTTATGGAATTGTTCAAACTGTTATATTAAAAATAAACTGAAATTGCGCATGTTTACTGTCTTCAATATCGTGTTATTTTGTTTTCAGAATCATGTCGAAAGTCTGTCCTTGGAGATAAATACTATAATGACAAGACAAGGCTGGGATACGGCGAGAAGATCAGACGGTGGCGCGTTGGAAAGTACAAGGAGAATTATAGGCTGATCAATGCAACACATAGACAAATTGTTTTAACTTGCATAAAAGCTGGTAGCAAGGCAGAGGGGCTGACCTGCTTTTTAGAAAGTGATTTTGATATTTTATTCGCGGTGAACGGTGTCCTCTGTGTGGAAGATGGTGGCGTCAATCTTCAGACCATACCAGATGACATAGATTTGTTTAGGATGGATACATGTGTATATCTAGGACACTGCATACTGTTCCAAGAGAGACTAAGGCATAACTGTTTGAATGTAATTCACAATTCTTTGTGTGATAATGGAAATGGAAAAATGCTATTAAGTAGTTGTTTATGGATGGATGAATGGTCGGCAGGTATGAAACATTTAGCAGGAAGGGTTTGTCGTGCACGCGCGGGGCCGTCAATACCAGCAACCTTTGCTGGAGTACATCATACGGCCTTCGTAGTCGGATTACGATGTCACTGCCCCAGCATTCTGCAAAATGGGCAGTCAGACCCCGTCATTGGCCACCACCTGTCATAGTTCAGAAAGTCGTATCATTAGGGGCATATGTAAACCAAGTAGGATTTAAGGAAAGTGAAAGCAACGGCATGGAATGGAGGATTTGTTTAAACACCGGTGAGGCAGAACTTTTGAACAACCTTAATGACACACAAGCGAGCTGTATATTTTGCTTAAAATGATCCTCAAAGAAATAATTAAACAAAATAAGAAAGAAGTAACATCGAACTTTAAAAAAACGTTATATTATGGCAAGCTGAAAACACCCCGACGACAAAAGTTCATGCACGCAGCTTATTTCATTGGCTTCATGACGGACTGAGAGAGCTTAGGACTGCTTCTGAGAAAAAACAACTGAGCTATTACATGATTTCGGAGAGAAATTTAATGGCAGGCCGTGGTTTGGATGTCGCGCTGCAGAGTAAATGGGCGGCATATATCACAGCCATGATGGAGGAAGGTCCGAGGGTAGCATACATGAGCATTGCAATGCCGAGTCTTCATTCTTAATCTATTTTGTTACATGACATCATTTAAAATATATATTAAGAAGGTTCTTTCAATTAACAACACGTGTTTCTCCCGGTGTGTTTATATTGTCTGGAGTTTTACGATTGAACACACATTATCCATATTCATACATTTGTTCCGGCACATGCAATGTATACATACCTTGATTTTGCTGCGTTACGTTGACGGTCGTGTTCTAAACCGATTCAACTAAACCATGTTAATAATCCCAGTAAACGTATACAAGTGTTGGTTGCTTATGTACGACCTGTATGGAAATCGAAATCAATTAATAATGTTTCGTAACAAATTCTATAAAAAGCAGTCGATTCGATGCGTGATTTCGCTCTTCAATTTTAAGATTGCTAACTAATAATTGACCATACGTTGTTGCCGAAGTATAGTGAGATGAATGAACAGTAACACTTTTGCCATGAGTCAAAATAAACCATTTAAACACAATTATTAAGTGAGCTTAATATATTATTATTTACCATTTCTGAATTGTGTATACACGCATGTAACGTAACATTGGCATTTCTGCGTTTTAATACTGTACCGTGATTTATGATGCATACAATTACATCGTGAAAGTATTGATGACATTAAACGAATTTACTCGCATTGCTGGTCTACCAATACTAAGTGAGTGACAACTGGCCTTCTTGAATCAGGTAGTTATTGCGAGGAGGGCTTGAAATAATTCCTTCAACAATCGATCACCAATCGAGCTTGCCACGTGCTAGACGCTTATCTGTGAAAAGTATCATATCACTAAGTAATCGCTGAGTGCACTTTTACGAGTTATTATTGTCGAATAAACAAAATAATACGACAAAATGGATGAAGCAATAATCAAAATACATAGTACAAAGTCGAATCGCATAATATTATATGCGAGTACACAACATACTATAAAATCCACAAAGTATAGAAATGTTTAAATATAACACATGTTATTATAATACACAATTATAAAATAAACCAGGTATGCATAAAAACTTGCATTTCAAGCCTTACCGTACGTGTGGTTTAACGCAATATTGCTTAAAGTGTGAACCTATTTTATTTAATATTTATTATGTTATGTCTCAATAACCTTTTTTATAAAATCAAAATATCTTACAATTGATTGTACATAGCAATGTATCTGTCGGTTTTTATTCATACTTCAATATTAATAAATCGGTTCTTTAAGTTCTACTTTGACACCATTATCAAGTAGAATACATTTAATAACTATAGGTATCACAACATTTGATTGAATTATTCTTGAATTAGATAGTTTGGGAAAGATTCCGGTTGATAACGGTACATTAAGATAGATTTCGGTAATTCGTGACGCCGTCCAAAGTTCTGGCATGTTAATAAATTACCTTATCAGCTATGTGTGTTTGCTTATGTCACTTGATCGAGATGAATGTGAACTTGTTATCATGCGTCGTTGCAGCGCGCCAGACTTCGGTCCTACTAAAAGCAGACGATATTGATAACGTTGGGAAACATAACATATAAACTATAAACATAGAGGGAAAACGCAAACGACGATTGCAGTCAGTTTACATGGAGTTGTATGTACTTTTATTGTTTTATTCTGGTTAATGTCTTTAATGTTTATCATAATACTTAATGGTGTAAACTTGATTATAAACAAAAAAGAGGAAATGTAATGTAATGTTGTGAAACGACAGTTACTACAGCGATCGATGTATGTATATGTGTTGTTCAATGTGCCTGTTTGTTGTTTTTTAATTGTTTTTTTTAACATTTTAAACACACAATATTTCATCAGATATTAATATTTTATGAAATAATACTTACATTCTGTCCAATCCAATTACCGATATAAATTCATTTAAAAATGATAAATAAATGTATAGGTGTAAACAAAGGAAAACAGTTTAAATATGTTTAAACTGTTCCGATAAAAAATGGTTTTCTATCATTTTTAGGTGTGTACTTTTGATGTACTTTTAAACAAAAGTACTGTTTACTGTTACACCAGAGTAGATAAATATGGGGCAAGATTTATCAAACTCGCACGCAATTAACACTCTCCAAAAGTGGAATACCCCTCATCTGTGCCCTATAGGTATATGTTTTGTACTATTTTGTATGCGTCTACCTGCTAATTTTCTTAACTCTTTAGCGTAAATGTATGAGCCATTAATTGACTTCCGTTGTAATATCGGAAAATATATTCTGCGTTTTCGTTCAATTATATTGATGTGCCTATGCGTGTCAAAGGCTTTTTTTACATTGTGTATGTTTACTATCGCTTGTTTAAAGTCTAAGTGTTCAAAATGTGTCATTGAGTATCTATTTTCCACTAATTTTATTTCGAATTGTATTGCGACAAGTATGACTTTGTATTTGCTCGTTTATTTTCTAATCTTTTTAAATAACATATGCGTTTAACGCGTCTGATTCTGCTTATGTCGTAGATGCGTTTCGAGGGTTTAAACAATAACTATAGCGAAATATATTAATTGTGTTTTTCTTAAGAGTTTGCTTGACAAAAAGCGTGTTTTTCCTTTATGATTGTATAAGGGATATGCCTTGAATTCGTCTTGTATTAAATGTAAGTATGTGTATTTTACTGCTGCTACACGTCATTCTATAAAAATCATTTTATCCTCAAAAAATCAAAAGTATGACAAATCCTCACCCATATATTTGTTCAACCATACAATTAGAGGGGGTATGGGAGTGAGACAAAAGTTATTCCGCGATTTTACTAGTAAGAGCTCATCAGTCTTTTTTGAAACCAGTATAAAATCTCGGCCGTGAAACGATTCTTAATATATAAAACACCGAATAAAAAAATGTACGTTGCTTGCACTCTTTAACATGATGGTCACATGCAATTTTGAATACAAAGTTGCCGGTTGTTTTTCTTGATTTTACTACGGTTGCTTAATCGTATATTTGCCAGTGAAAAGCAACACAATTTGTAGATGAGGCAAATCAAACGTGAAATATTATCTGCATTGAAATTTGGAGAAAGTGTTTTTTCCGTTTTATTCTACATATTTCACAGGAAACATATATTGTTTGTTTTTGCAAATTCGTAGTATGATTGATTTAGAAGCCTTTATCAGTAGATGTAAAGATAACACATCACAGTTCTCGTGATTTAAGCAGTATTTATTTAAATTAAAGAGTACGGTCTGGCTAACCATATAGTTTATTATATTATTAAAACAGTTTAGTTTAAACCTATTTATTTTAGCTCGATTGCATCGAAAGCCGCGGGCTTATATAAACGCTCTCGAGTCCGTTTCCTGGGACTATAACCAGTACTTGGTGTCTTTGGGGGAGATCAAAGGAACGCTTTTTAAAGCAGTTTACGGGCGCACATAATGATATTCATGTGCGCATGTTATGCTGTCAACGTGCAATCGTTAATGTTGACGTACAGTTGACATTTCGTACATTACAATATATTATATTGGCGTGGTACCTATTCATTTATGTAGAGTTAACATACCCGCTTCGTGAGAAAAATATTGTATACATGGGCATCAAAAAGTGACGCCAGTACGATGGCGATCATGCGACCGTACATTTATTATAACACGAAAATCACGAAGATGTATCGCATGATCTATGACGTACCCTTTGGGTCGAAAGTACATATACGCCAACAGCTAAAAATAGATATCACCGCGGTAACAAAATTGTTAACATTGTGACAATTGTGTCACTGCGGTAATATATTTATCACCGATGTCATATATTTTTGAATACGGTGACATTTTGTCTGACCATACGCTATAAATATGCGCGTTATTGGCTCAACCAATGAAATTTCGTCTTGCAAAATACGCATCGACAAATATTTGATCGATAGCCGCGAAATGTTTGTTTATAAACAATTGCATGTAAATTATCAAAGTATAAAATGAATTTTAGAAATAAAATAATTAATAAAGGTAGGTTAATTAATAACGAGTTATTTGAATGTATAATTAATCTTGCATTCATCTTATCTTTCCTCAGTCCCGTGATCAAGTATATGATTTTGTATCGTATTTTGTATGAGTCGGATTGGATAATAAATGGCCCACGTAAACTTATGTTACCGCAGCCATAAAATGTACCAACAGTTATAATTTGTCACCGCTGTTAGAAAATTGTTACCGCAGTAACAAAATAGATATCGCCGCGGTGACAAAATTGTTACCGCAGCGACAAATTATCACCGCGGTAACAATTTTGTCACCGCGATGATATCTATTTTGAGCTGTTGGCTTATTTTTACTTTTGACCCAAATGGAACGGAATAATAATCACAATGATAGTATCTTAGTGTTGTGTCTTCGTTATCGAACTGTCGCGTTATCGCCGTCCTACTATCGTCGCCTTATCGTCATCGTTCTATCGTCGCGTTATCATCATCGTACTATCGTCGCGATTATCATCGTACTATCGTCGCGTTGTCATCATCGTGACGTTGCATTATCATCATCGTACCGTTGCGATATCATCATCGTACCGTTGCGTTATCGCCGTCGTTATATCGTCGCGTTATCATCATCGATATCGTCGCGTTATCATAATCGTACCGTTGCGTTATCAGCATCAGTCCGTTGCAATATCATCCTCGCACCGTTGCGTTATCATCACCGTACCGTTGCGATATCATCATCGTACTATCGTCGCGTTATCATCATCTTACCGTTACGTTATAATCATCGTACCGTTGCGATATCATCATCGTACCGTTGCGTTATAATCATCGTCACGTTGCGTTATCATCAACGTACCGTTGCGATATCATCATCATACTGTTGCGTTATCGCCGTCGTACTATCGTCGCGTTATCATAATCGTACTTTTGTCGCGTTATCATCATCGTACCATCGTTGCGTTATCATCATCTTACTATCTTCGCGTTATCATCATCGTACCGTTGCGTTTTCAGCATCGTATCGTTGCAATATCATCATCGTACCATTGCGTTATTGCCGTCGTACTATCGTCGAGTTATCATCATCGTACTATCGTCGCGTTATCATCATCGTACTATCGTCGCGTTATCATCATCGTACCGTTGCGCAATCATCGTACTATCGTCGCGTTTTCATCATCGTACTATCGTCGCGTTATCTTCATCGTACCGTCTCTTTATTATCATCGTACTATCGTCGCGTTATCGTCATCGTTCTATCATCGCGTTATCAAACGTTTTCCGGTGATTATTCAAGAGAGCTGTAAACATAAAATGTAAATTTTGGATGACAAACAATTTAACTGCCTTGACGTTAACATTTTTAAACCAGTCGCAAATCAGAATAAAACAATTGCCCGATTTCATCACATGAATGCAATATATCAAAAGTATCAGTAAACACTTATGTATTTGAAGCACTGTAGGAACACTCGGTTTACCTTTAAAATATTGATAAACATAAGACGCATCAATATACCAGGCTTCACAGCCTATCCAAGAACACATAAATCACGGAACGGATAAACAAAAGATATTCGTCAATATTTACATAAACTTATTTAAAATGGATAGTTATAAATATTGTTCCATGTTGATGTTAAAATAGTCGACTTTAATACAGACTAGCTTTCCATTAAATATCGCTGCCATGGTAGAGAAATTAAATATTGCTCTCTGAAAGTTATTGGCATATTTGCCTAAATACGGATACCCAAGTGTAGGGAGCTGAACATGCACATTTCAAAGAGCTCTATGATGTTATGGGCGTTTCCTTGTTTACGTCCTCGAGAACAGTTGATTTATAGATGAAACAAATTATTTATAAGAGAGCCATGATGGCTATGAAGCACTTACCGGAGCACAATTTCAACAGTTTGTGGAAGTCTTTACCTTGTGAGATAAGTTTTTACCCCACTAAAATCAGTTGCAAACATGGCCTTGATATTGCCACGATACACATTCTGACTAAGTGTGATTAATAATGAGTAATAGATTAGGCCCGTTGAGTGGTTATATGGGATTTCTAAGATTAGACTTGGTGACCTAAGGTTTTGAAACACGTGATCAAAATCAAAACTCGGTAGAAATATTTTCGCGATACACTTTGTGATCATGTTTCACGAAAACACGAATGTTGCCTCTAGAGAGAGTTTTTGTCTTAATGTTGACCTGATGATGCAGTTTTTAAATATATTCAAACTCGTCCTAGAGACTTTTTCACACAGTTTCCGAAATAAGGAAGCCTCGTGTATGGCTCACTTGTGATCGAACTGGGTCAGATTGTTTATCTTGAAAATATTTATGTTTAAATATCGATCATGTGTGTAAAAACAAGGTAACCAAGTCAAAGCTTAAACTCAATTTTGTAACCTATCTATAAGCCACATGTATAACTCAATCGTGATGAAACTTGGTCAGATTTTTTCTCGCAAAACTAGTAAGGCCTTGTTTAAACCTCGGTTATGTACGTCCCAAAAATAGGTTACCAGGCCAAGTCTTAGAGAACGTTGTTTTACGGATATTTTTTATAAATGTTTTGTTGGTGATTTACGATTTATAATAAATAATGTGACCTTGCCTACATTCAACTTCAGTTTTATTCTGACGTCAGGCAATCCATCGTTAAACGCCTTTAAGCAGATTACAAGTATGGTTTATTCCATATTAAAATGTATTGTTTTTAAATTTATAATGCGATACTTAGTTGGGCATTTAAATACATTTAAAACACATATTTAATCATTTAAAAAGATAAATCGTATAATACGTACGAATTCCTCAAAATGACCAAAATAAATAGCAAGGGTGTGGTGGCATACAACTTCCTTGAGATAGCAGACAACTGATAAATAATAATAGAGCTCAAACACGAATAACCACCTTTGTCGTATATAATAATGGTTTCTGTATTATTATTATAACTGTTTAAACAAAAATTGTTACATACTTATGCCGCCTAGTAACATTTATTGGGACTTATAAGTTATCGAATATCTATATAGCTTAATAAGTATTACCCGAAGTTTTCTGAAATACATGAAATACGCGTAGTTTTGTTGTTGAATACATTGTTACCAAAAAACAAAAAAAAATATAGGTAATGTTACCTTATATTTTGTATATGAGCGCCGATGTTTTCGATGTTTCTCGCTTTTGCGAGTTTCATATCGATTTAAAATTAAAAAAATAAAAATAAATAAATAACACGATCGTGCGGTTAGATCATTAACCGTCCACCTAACTTCTGAGGCGATTTCTAACGCAATAATTATCACGGCTATTGAGCCATTACATTCTATTACAAAAGGGCAGTTGTCAGTGAGCAACGTAAGCATTAGCACTTGTAAACCTGTGAACTAGAAAACGTGAAAGTAGGTTAACATTACCGCCGTGATATTGGTGACATATTTGTATAACCATCTAAACTACCCTTACGTCAACCCCAATGACAGTACTAGTAAATATTTGCAAGGATCAGATACCAGATTACCTTAGGTTTTGAAATCTCATAGCTGGTTTTGACTATGACCGATTGTCCTTGGAGGCGGTTTCACAGTTTGAAGCCGGTTTTAAATGACGCTGGATATGACTGCGGCCGGTGATTACGTCCATGCACTAGAATTAGCCGTCAGAATTGCAACACTTCCGCTTTGTTTGACGTTGTTCACGCTACACCGGTATTGCCATAATCAGCTTTTAAAAATATAGCGCAAGTAAGCGCATTAAAGTCTTAAAGATATATGTCAAACACGGGGACGTCCGAACCATGGTATTATTAAGCGAATCTTTCCATGAATTATTTGTTTGACCTTAAATCTCAGGAAACGTTCTCAAAGCTTGTTTAAAGGGTATGAAGTGTCTCGTCTATGATACGTACACGTTAATATCGGTGACGAATTTTTTGATTCCGTAATAAATTGAAGCGCGTATAAAGCATTCAACTTTCTTTAGAACCTTGGTGATTTTGCCCAACTTGATTACTTCGTTTTGATTGACAAGAAACTCAGTTCCAGTTTATGTCCCTTATATAAATATAGTTTTAATTTCCTTTAGTATTCAATTGAGCATAATGTTATTTACATAATCGCTTGTGGATGTATTAATCAAATTAAGTTTGACAATGTTATTCGATAAATAGTGGCACAGAGTTCTTTTCGCAGTTTCCATGCCAGCCTTATAATGCCACCTAGTAACATTTATTGGGACTACTAAGTAATAGACTTTCTAGATAGCTTAATAAGTATTGCGCGAGATTTTCTGAAATACATAAAATACGCGTTGTTTTTGTTGTTGAATACATTGTTACCAAAATCATTAAAAACATTATGAGTCATGCTACCTTATATGAGCGCCGGGGTTTTCGACGTATCTTTCTTTAGAGAGTTTCATATCGATTAAACAACAAAAAACATTTTGATATTCTTACTCGGTAAGTTTAAAGTGAATCTAAAATCTCTGTGTCAATTGTGGGTACTTGCAGTCAAGTATTTAAAAGGAATATATACTTCACACAAACAAGCCACTGAAGGCCAGATACGTGTCGGCTAACTGCTTTTGATAATCGCTTAACTAAACATCGCGCGATCGTGTGGTTAGATCCCTAAACAGTCCACTTAACTTCTGAGACGATTTCTCACGAAATAATAGTCACGGCTATTTAGCCATTACATACGATTACAAAAGGGCAGTTGTCAGTGAGCAACGTAAGCATAAGCACGTGTAAACATGTTAACTACAAAACGTGAAAGTAGGTTAACATTACCGCCGTGATATGGGTGAAATATTTGTATAACCATCTGAACTACCCTTACGTCCACCCCAATTACAGTACTAGTAAGTATTTGCAAGGATCAGATACCAGATTACCTACGGTTTTGAAATGTCATGTCGATGATAGTTTCCCTTTGTGAAGTGTCTAAGTTCTATCTCGGCTGCAAACTGACGTGCCGATTTTGTATCTGGCACACATTTCGTTTACTTACATGATATTTTGGAGCGAATTGGTTCTGCGTACAACGCTTTTTCCCTGGTACAGTTAACGTATCATTTATATTGCATTTTGTGAAAGATGCTGTTGATACATATCTTTGTTTACAAATGCCATGTATGTTTATAAAATTAACTCGGAACTCACAGATATCAGAATATGTTGTGTAGCTCGATCGAAGAAAGACGTGCACAACACCGATAACTGTGCAGTTATTTTATTAAATTCATTAACACGACATTCGTACCAGACAGAAATACGGACAGGGCCTCCATACGGGAGGCGTTTAAACGGTTAAAAAACAAATCCGAACTCTACTGCTCTCTGAGGTTAACGAACTCAAAATTTAGTATAGTCATTGTCAACATTGATGGAAACGAGGGCAGTTTTAAATTGCATTTTTGGCCATGTACACGTATAACTTCCGTCGCATATGGCTAATTATATGGAAATAAGCCAGAACTTATAATACACGTTGGTCACGAAACAGTGATTAGCGTAGATAGATAGTGGGAATGTCCAGGTAACCTAATTTTTTTTTTAATGTCCTTGACATCGAAAGTGCATGCTTTCAATATATTTTACAATCTTCAATTTGTGTTTGCTTGTGTTATTTATTCGAGGTTAAATATGACATTGTATCGTATAAAAATCATCGTTTCTGTTGTATATTCAATTCAAGTCAATTGTATTTGACAATAAGTTATATTATTCTATATCCAATAAATTCATCCAATGGGCATTCTTCATAAGTACCACGTGACCGTCCAATATATTCCGGTATTGGATCCAAACAGTCTGTATTTTTTCCATATTGGACAGTTGAGTACAAGTGCACTAAGCAATTGTTTTATAACGATGAAAGCCGTTACCGAGAAGTATCCGAATGTACAATAATCGATTCACACAGGCGATATTTAGAGTGTATGTCTTAAATAAAGAAATAATAAAAATGTTAGAAATTAATGCAACAGCAAGTGATATAATTATTGTTAGAAATTGAAAAAAAAATGCAACAGCAAAACAAAAACTCTATTTTATTAACCTCAATGACAGCTTTAATTCAATGCTTATAACAACACAGTTCAATGATATGCACTTCCATTTTCTGTTCTTCCATCCCTTTATCGAAATGTATTTTAATCCACACTTTTTTTGATAGTGTTTGTATCCCATGCTAACCATTCTGACCCAAAACACGATTTACGAATTCGTAATCCTGTCGGAGCGAGTTGTTTTATTCCTATCGAAGTTAACAATTATGCTTTACAAACACACAATCCGAGATACGTTTTGGATTCGTTCGACGCTTAAAAAAATTTATTATACTTATTAATTTACTGTTAAACACAAACACGTCCATAGAGATAAGTGTTGTCCCTAAAATGCAGAGAGTCTTGCTTATACTAGTATGTTTCGTCAGACTAATGACGTCACACGAGATACGTCATAACCTGCGTAATATGGTGAATGAAAATAAAATACGGAAGCTGGTTCAGTAATATATTTAAAAGAGGAAACACAAGAGCATTAGAAAGGGATATAGAATAAACAGTTTATTAGACGTTTANCTCGGTCTTCTCTCCCTTCACCCATCTATGACCTATTTGTCCTTTTTGGTTGGTTGAGGTTGTTACATATGTTTTGACCAATGTTCTATAATATTAAGAAAAGAAAATACACTTTGAATCTTAATCCTCGTTAATATAGATTAGATATACAATATATATACAAGTGGTGTGAAACGTAATATATGCCTATTGCTAAAGATTGTGGAACATCGAAATCATCAGGGATTATTTTCGAGTTTACGCACACACTTATATAAACATAGCTTATCTTGTAAACTAACAATCTATTGTTTAACGACATAATCATTCATACAACCAGGACTTTGTGGTCTTGACTTTAGACCCGTTAAATGAAACCGTGTTCAATTATAGTGTTCCATAAGCACAAAGACCTATTATGAATATAGGGCGTGTATCTGAAAGCTACCTATAGTCTTTTGTTTCTCGTAACATTCCGTTATTGTCACCTAAGCGGATTATTTTATTAATTTAAAACGAGATCTAATTCACCATACCGTAAGTTGAATGAATAAGGCGGCTTTATATTTATATCGTGTCTTATTAATATCGGGAGCTCTGTTTGGTAGCAAAGCGGATGCATATGTATCCTCAAAAATGCTAAGAACATGTGTACAATCAAATAACAAACTGAATTGATACGTGTAAGCTGCACATGTTTGATGTCTTGATTATATACCCGTTTAATGAAACATCGTTCTATTTTAGTTTTCCATAAGTACATATGCCCATTGATGACCCTTGGGGATAGGAGACTCTAGGGATGGTCAAAGTACATTTCTGTATACTAGACTTCTTTGTGATATGTTATGCGACATAATACATGTTATTTTATCTCAAAAAGTTTGGTGAGTTTATTCGAACTTAGACTCCGATAAAAATTGACATTGATATAAAATAAAATATGAACGTATAGTATCCCTTTTATAGTACCTATTTAATCCCTTTTTAATTTCAGAAAATGGCGGAAGGAGGTATCGGGCAAACAGGGTCAGAGTCAGACACAAATCTCATACCCAGTAGCCTGTACAGTCTTCACTCTCAGGCAAGTCAGCAGACAATGTGTGTTTGAAATACAGGCGCTGGTGACCTACGGGTTAGGTTAAATCGCCACCAGTTTCTGCGGCAAAAAAAGCCTGTTGTATGATCTGTATAAATCCATCAACGTTAACTTTGTGGAATACAAATGTTAAAACGTTGCCAACATAGTAAATATAACATGATTGTGTTGCCAGCGAGTGAGAGGCAACACATCGGAACATCACAGTATTGTTATATTCCAGTTATTAATTACTTCCTTACGATAAAATGCTATAGAAATTAGTTTAGAAAACAAGGATGATATTTGGAATCGGGACAATAAACACAACAGAAGAATACATCACATGGTATGAAAAGATGCGCATTATTATTTTGAATGACGTAAATACATACAAATATAACGTAATTCCCCTGAATGGTGCTCGGGTCATTACGGATATTTACGAAAGAAATCCGCTTTCCGAGCCGTTGAATACCGAAACGGATTTCATTCAGTGACGTACATAAGTTCTATCCGGTATCTTGTATTTTGACGGGAAATAACCAATTATTTTAGAAACAATAAATTTAAGTTTATGATTAACAAGAAAACATTTCAAATCAATACGACCTTAGCCGGATGTTACGCATAAGGTTTTGGTTATGAGGTGAGCATATGATTTGTGCAATTTGCACATCCCCGATGTAATACCCTCCAATAGATCACCGTCAATCATAATCCTTTATTTTTTTCGAATATTGTTCGGTTCCAAGTTTTGGATTTACTTAATATAGAAATTTCGTGCTTAATTCGAAGTACGCTAATTTTAATAAGTGTTAACATGGCAAATCCATTTATCCCGTAACATCGCAAGTTGTTATTAATATTAATAAATATGTGAATCCCTGTGCTTATCTGAGTGGTCAACGTCTATTTTCACGCCTATTTCTTTTAAACAAGTTTGAACAGCCTAACATGAAACACATTTCTTATTACAACAACACTTTAGTAATACGTGATTTTTTTTAATATGATGTATATTTATAAATAATTCAGTCAATTTCAGTGTACTTTGACATTATTTTAGTCAAGCATGAAAGGGGCATTGCTTTCATTTGCAACACATACTAAAACCATAGTCATCATTCGAAAGTATATTTAAAAACAGAATAAAGTTGAACATTTTGAAAATCTTTAAACAAACCACTTTACAATTAAACGATGTATAAGAACTGCTATTTGTGGTAAATAAGTTATACAACTATTGCAACAGGAAGGATTTTGGCACTGGACGTCAAAGGCAGATACGTCCATTTAGAATGAAGTTTAAAATATGCAATTTGTTTAATAAACAAATTGAAATTTAAACGTTCACTTTTAAACATATTCCTTTAAGGCTAGTTCGTACTTTATTAATAACTCATAAGCCGTAAATTATGTAAAAGTCTGGATTCATAATTCTGACAAACAAGCAAGAGCATAATAGGCTCGATTTCCATTCGAAAAATGATCGCAATCTCAAATATATTTTACCATAACTTAATTTTAATATGAAATAATATTATACTTTTTATATTATTTCTATAAACCTGACTTAGAACAAATATTTTAAGGGAATTTTAATGTCATGTTTGCTAACTTCAGTTTCAGTTATAAAATGACAATTGCATAATTTGTCGTTAATACCTGCTTAAAATCTACTTGCATTGCTGTAGTTTATGGTATTTTGGCACGTTGAAAGTGGGTCTGTGGCATAACTTTTATATAAAGATGTATTACAATTTTCATAAAATATTAGTTTGAAGTAAGCTTGAGAGTAATAAGTAGATTTATGTAATGAAATAGTATTTGCATATTGACCTAAGTTGTGGTAACATACGGGACTGTATTTAATATCCCTTAAATATCGAAACTTTGAGAATGTCTGTAAATGATGTTCTCCTTCATCTTAGAATGTTGACTTACTTTATATGGTAGAACAATACTTGTTAGTATCACCCGAAATAATGTCTCTAACTTGTAGAGCCTGCCACCATAACTCGCGGTAGTCTGTTTACAAGTTCATAGCATTACACCATCGGGAGAGACTGATTGTTTGGCGACTGTTTACTGTAATCTCAAAAGTAAATACCGAATCACTTTATAACATATATATTACTTATAGAAAACTATTTCTTAGCGTGTAAATTTGATATTAATCATGAACTTCCTTTTTGTCGAAACCCCGCCTACCTTTCAGCCATTCAGCCATACTTACATTCAGCCATACATACATTCAGCCATACATACATACATACATTCATACANGTAATGTGGGAAAATATGTTGAGCCTGACCTATTCCATAACCGCAATCAAAGAGATAATTCCGGTTTCTTTCTCTTATTTCATTAAACGATGCAATATGCATATACAAACGTACGACTGTTGGTAACTTCAACATCATAGAGTAACACCAGAAAGCATGGTATTCGGGACGTCTTGGGAAGGGTGATAGGATTATTTTTTCGAGTTAAAGGTTCAAATATTACTAGAATTCAACAGTTGAATGTTTTTACAATAAAATCGCTATTTAATAATGATATGACTGCTGTTTCGTATTTTAATTTTAAGGAGCTCATAATGACCTGGCAGATAAGTATTCGGCCGATCACTAAACTATGATTCTCTGGGATTTGCTGAATTAAGATTGACACATGGAGTCGCGTTCTGGGAAAAATGGTCTTAATGTTGTGCTTAAAGTTTCGTCCCAAATTAACCTGTGTGGTCTGCAATTAGCTCAAAACATACAAATAGTGTTTATAAGGAAGTCGCTTTTTAACGAAAAAATCCAGTATTTGCGGAAAGGGTCGGCCCTGATAAGCATGTACGGACTGCTCAGGCTAATCTGGTTTGACACTTTACGCAGATACATTAAGTCCAGTTTTCTCAGAACGTGTCTCAATGGAGCTATTTAAAATCCGTGTTGATTGATACTAGTATATTATTTGGAGTTATTTTCTTATAACTCCTCAAGTTTAACAGATTATTGGAAGATCAGGGCCAAAATAAAACACTTCTACCATATCCGGGTACTTACTGTACGCAAAGAAGTTATAATGTAATTACCAATAAAGCTTCAGAAATAAAGTCGGAGCGAGAAACATGAAATGTTTTCATCAATGCTACGAAACATATCGAAGGAACAGATGCGACATACACATGTGTATACTAACATGTGAACTTAATCACTTATAGCGCAACACTTTCAAGTACAATGTCTCAAAAAACGATTGTATGTATGAGCGTGAGAGCGAGAACGTGAGATTTTATAAATTGTTGTTTGAAATGATTTATTGCATATTTGTATTGAAACCATTTATGATCGTAGACACTCTGTCTCGTCTGGACCAAACGTGAGTTTAAATTCATGCTGTTGCACATGCACATGAAATGCCGATATTATCGATTTGTGTGTTTTTTTATGTATTTTTCTCAGAGTCCTATATATAAAGCTGCTACGTCACAAATGGCGATTACAAAATTAACAAGCTATTGTCAAGCAATGATGTCCCCCCCCCATTTTTTAGTATTTGTTGCCAAAGCAACCAAAATTCATGACGAAGGAACAAAATGAAATGACGTGCATAATCTCCATCTTGGCATCTGGCAACCACAAGTCGCCTCCAGTAAAACCGGTAGGGGACAAAAAGAAAAGACAACTTGTTGTTGTATATGATAATTAATACATTGTTTATGCCGTTGTCAAGGGTCTTAGTCGTATAGCCTATTGGTATGGTCAGTAGTAGCCACAACAAATAACGTTTAAATCCTAATGAACGAGAACAACATATAATGCTTATAAATAGTTAAGGTTTGTACAATCGAAAAAACGGTTTTAAGCAACTATTTAATAACCTCTCTTTCAGCCCCCCTTACAACAAACCTAGTCTATGGTTGTTTAACCTCATTTATCAACCCTCAATGTTAAAAAAAACACTGATATTCTTATGTTCCTTACTGATTCTTTGCTCTGGAGACGTCCACCCTAACCCCGGCCCTGACTCATCGAGTACTTCTTCCATCTCAGGCTATAGCCATATCTTGAACAACTACGGACCTAGCAACATGCACCTGAATAGTCAGTCTTCGACCAAAGCTTGACATCTAAGAAGTCGATGCACATCCACACGACGTACTCGTCCTTACGGAAACCTGGCTAAACTCATCCATTCCTGACGATGATATCGCTTTATTGAATGTTCAGCTACCATTTCGCTGTGATCGTACAAATCGTCTTGACGGCGGTGAAAATATGTACGTTCGAGAAGGTATCAATGCCACCAAGCGACCCGATCTTTCTATAAATGGCTTGGAATCTATTTGGGTCGACAGGTATCAACAGGTAAAAACAGCATCCTGTTGGAATGCATTTACCGTCCTCCTGACGCAAACAATGAATACTGGACCTTACTAGAACACAACATTGATCAAGATTTTACCCTGTCTTACGATAGTATCATAATCACTGGAGATTTTAACATTAACGTTCTCAGCCAAACGCAAAATAATATCATAAACCTTATGACATCATACAACGCTAAACAACTTATCTCCTCACCAACCCACATCACAAAACACTCTAGCCCACTTATGCATCTAATCTTTGTAAAAAACAAAAATCAGATACTATCCAGCTTTGTTGCAGACACTTTCATTCCAAACTTAACTCGTTTTCACTGTCCAGTAGGGATAGATCTCCATTTTCAAAAGCCAAGAATAGCTGCATTCAAACGACGAATATGGGTCTACGACAAAGGAAACTATAATGACTACAGAGCTGGCCTAAGGACGCATACTGGAACTGTCTTCACGGTAACGACAACCTAGATGATGTTACCGATAAAATTACAGACAAAATCTTATCAATAGCGTCACAAAATATCACAAACAAGATAATCACAATGAGACCTCATGACATAATAATTCCTGATGTCAAATCTGATTAGAACTCTTATAAGAAAAAGACAAAACTTCATAAAAAGCAAAAAAGTCAAATACGCCAGAAGCATGGACAAGGTTTAAACACGCACGAAACTTAGTCACTAAACATATACGTCAGGCAAAACAAAGCTATAAAAATAAAATGATAAATTAAATCAACCTAACACATCACCTAAAATGCGGTTTAAAACATATACACAATTAACAAGCAAAACACAATCGCAAACAAAACCAACATTATACGACCACAATCACGAGGCAATTATCTTCTCAACCAATACTTTTCCTCTTAGTCAACTGTCGACGATCGAGATCACTCTCCTCCACCAACAGATCGTCTTACTGAATCCTCTTTGTGAAGTATCACCATCACGCCTAATACTTTTAAGACGCTCTTTCTCTTCTTGACCCAAGCAAGGCATGAGGTCCAGACATGGTCAGTCCTAGGCTTCTGAAAGAAGGCATACACGAACTTTGTATACCCTTTTCAACATTCTTTAAGAAGCTCATGCACACTTCGTATTTCCCTGATTCCTGGAAGCTTGCTAACGTTTCGCCCATCTTCAAAAAATCAGATCCTTCGAAACCATCCAACTACCGCCCTATCTCCCTACTTAGTTGCCTCGGCAAATTTATGGAGCACTGCATACAAAAATACAAATATAATTACTGATAACAAATATCCTTCTTACCCCTTTCCAATCTGGCTTCATCAAAGGTGACTCGACAGATAATCAACTAACATCCTTACAACGACACATGTCAGGCTATGGACGAGGGCAAGGAAGTGCGTGCCGTATTATCTGGTATCTCAAAAGCTTTCGACAGAGTCTGGCATCGTGGTCTCATCCGAAAACTTTCGTCGTTTGGTATATGTGACTCTCTACTTAACTGGATTATGTCTTACCTGTCAAATCGTAAACAACGCGTTGTGTATGCAAATGCTACGTCAATCTGGCGCCATATACAAGCAGGCGTTCCTCGAGGCTCCATCCTTTGCCCCGTATTTGTCCTCGCCTACATCAACGATATCGTTTCTGCTGTCAATGCAAACATCCGGCTCTTTGCCGACGACACCAGTCTTTACATATTTGTTCAAGACCCGATTACTGCATCAACCACGTTAAACAGCGACCTTGCATCCATACATTTGTGGTTCCAGATAGGGTCGTAGTGTTCAACCCTGATAAAACTGAATCTATTCTTTTCGGCAGGAAAAGGCGTAAACCACTACAAACCATACATTTAAGTGGCTGATACCTACAAACATCTGGGTCTTACCCTATCCTCTGACGCAAAATGGAATGCACATATTTCAATGACTCTAAGAAAAGCGTGGCGACCTATCGGTATCCTCAGGTCGCTTAAATTCTTCCTAAATTGTTCATGTTTTGAAAAGATGTATTTTTCACTTATTCGCCCACCACTTGAATACGCTGATGTTGTCTGGGACAACTGTAGCGAATACCTTAAGCAAGAACTCGAATCAGTTCACGTGGAAGCTGCCCGTATATGCACAGGGCCAACAAAATATTGCAAAGCTTCTGAACGACCTCAAATGGGAGACACTATCGGACAGAAGGAAACAACATCGCCTACTTCTATTTTATAAAATGACGCATGGACTTTCATCACCCTATATGTCAGATCTGATTCCAAATATAAACCAAACCAATTTAGACGGATACAACTTAAGACACATTCGACATGCTAGAGCACGCACGCAAGCATACAGCTTATCTTCCTTACCCCAAACAATACTTGAGTGGAATCAACTGCCCATAACAATGCACAATTCACCTGACGTAAATTATTCAAAATCGCCCTAAATAAAGCTTAAAACAAATCCTCGCCTCTTTTTTATGGTGGTTCACGAACTGGACAAATCCTACACACACGTCTTCGACTCGACTGTAGCGGATTGAACTACGACCTTTACAGAAGGTCTCTAGTAAACTCCCCTTTGTGTTCCTGTGGATCTCCAGAAACAATCGAACACTTTATCTTAAGATGTCCACATTATACAAAGCTCAGATCTCACTGCTTAACCGATATAAGGTGCCCTCTTACTACAAATAATCTGTTAAATGGCTTCGACCGATTTTCTTGTGCAGAAAACGAATTTCTGTTCCGCGCTGTACAGCGATACATCATAGCAACGAAATATTTGGCGACATACGTGTTATCGTCTCTCTACTGCTCTACAATAAACCGTGTACCAGGTTTACATCCCAAATAACGTTTTTCTTGTGTTTTTCCCCCATTTATTCATTTTTTTTCTTAAATATTGTCTACTCCTACCTTTTTTCACATGTAAACGAAACAATAACAGTTCGACTTCTGACCACACTATTTACGATCGCAACTCCACACACACGGAGAGGAATTAATATAAGTGTCACATCGACCTTGTTTTCCAATCCCAATCACATTAAATTTTGTTATCTGTATATTTCGAATTATGTTTACATGTGTACATGTTTACATGAAATATTTGCTTGAAATAAAAGTTTTTACTAACCTCTCTTAAAATATAATCTTATTTTTTGAAAATAAAATTCTGCTTCAACCAGAACAATTGTCAGGAGAGAAATTCTTGACACACTCTGGTAGTCTTTTATTAAGGAAAAACATCAGCCTCATTTGTGCTGAGATAACAACGTTCAATATCAAAAACATTGCATGCATCGTATGTGTCTTAGAAGTACCCTTATAAACTAGAGTAAGGATTTTCTCTCCTGCTGTCGCAGCTGAAGTTTTACTGTAAGCGGATTTTACAACTCTACAACTTAAATAATTTACAGCGCCTTGATTAGTTTGTTATTGATTGTGTTAATATAAAAGCTATTTAAATAGTACTTAAATCACTTAGCCGTGGACGGCTAAAGTTAAAAGAAGTAAATACACAACGAACAATTTCATTCGCATACATTTTTTTCGTAAGTATATTAATTAGTATCCTTATAATTAATCTGCTTTTGCCATTTCTTCGATGTGAGATATGACCATTTATGGTAGTAAATTCGTCGTAGCTGTTTGCAATACATTTTATTTGCAAATATACTTTTTTTAGCACACTAACATTTTAAAACAGGAACCTAGGTCGAATGGATCTTGAAATCGAAATTGCGGGACATTTTACACCCGTGACAAACTACATTCTCCTCAAAACTTAAACTTTGCCATGATTTATACACAGTTTCATCGATTTGACGGGAATATGTTATCTTTGTCATGCTTCTTCATGTTCCTTAAAGATCTTAATCGAATGTTTGATTGTTGTATATAAACATTTGTATACCAGTTAAAACATATGTCTTCAAAATAGTCGAATCATATTACACTGGGGGATACCCGCCTCGTTTTAATATACGTTTTGACTTGTCCAAGTCAGACTATAGTTTGTTTTACCAACATGGTCATTAATACTACCAGGGTTATGTTTTTTTAATCTAGACCCGTTTAATGAAACATAATTCCATTTCAGTTTTCCATTAGCATATAGTTTCAATATGAATCTTGGGGATTGGGGACTCTAAGACTTTTCAATATTTTGAGACATTTAAGTTTATAATACTGCTTTATGATATGTTATCCGACAAAATATCTTAACGTTTTTTTCCGAGCATTTTAGTGACGTTGTAGGTGAGGTTATCCGAACTTTAACTCATATAAAATAATATAAATAATCTGCATACAGGTCTCTTTTAGGACTTTAACCTTTATCCTAGTTAACCTTGTGGAATAAAACTGTTAATTATTTGTTTAAACAAGTCGCTATGCCGCCTTTGCAGATACAAATAACTTTTTCGCCAACTGAAGAGATAGATTAAAAAGAGAACGTTAGCTCATTATGTCAGCGCTATTATTCATTTTTGATAATAATATAGTTATACCTCCACAATACACATATTGGAAAATATGTTGAGCCTGATCTTCTGCATAGCTTCAATCAAAGAGTTTGACCGAGTTTCCTTTGTTATTTAATTGTACAGTCCAATATTCATATACGACGTTACGCCTGTTGGTAACATAAAAAGGACAGCATTGTATATTGAACGACTTTGGTAGGGTGTCAGTATTAGGTTCAAGTCTCGCATAATATAGATACATGTACTTAAATGTTTTGACATAATAATCAATATTTAATATTTATATGGCAGGCTGTTTGTATTTGTGTGTTATTGGACTTATACTAATCTTGCTCGTTAGAATTTTGCAGATACTTTAACTATGATAATGTTGGATTGACTCAATTAAGACTCTGTGTTGATTGAAACAAGTATGTTATTTATAGGTCTTTTTAATAACGTCTCGAGTTACGATGACACACGGGTTATTTGAAGATAAGGGCCCGAATGATACATCTCTACTACATCCGGGTAGTTACGAAACGCAAAGAAGGTGTCATTACCCATTGAGCTTCGGAATTGAAATTTCATTCAATGTTGTTTTAAATCATTGTGTGCATACCGTAGTTGAAATTTAAACCATTCATCTTAAAACTCACGTGATCAAAAAAAAAGAAGATAACAAATTTTACTTATGGGCAATCTCTTTCAGTTCACTCTTCCTAATTTTCGAAAGTTCTGCATGTTAAGGAGAATGAATATATGTGTTCACCTTGGTGACAAAAACAATCATGCGGTTACATTTTGTGTGATCGTTACCTTGTTGTTGTATATGTTAATTTAAACCTTTGTTTATGCTTGGGCTAATGCGATAAATTACGTATTGGTAGGGTAAGTAGAAGACCGAACAAATATCGTTTAAATCCTCGTCAAATAGTTTTTGCAACATGGCACTGGAATGATGATTTCTTAACAGTATTCATAGTATTCATGACAAGAGTGCTGCAATTTAGAAGCATTTCAGACAAGGGTAATCTATTTATTTGGTATTATTATGCGGTTTGTTTACAGCTTGTGTTTGTTAACAATGCTTATTGAAGATTGTTTGCAAAAAATATAGTTTTTGTGCATGATTCAGCATAATGTTTTTAAATGCGGATAGTTTTTACATTAATATTCCGTTTAGACGTATTTGCTTAAATGCTAAACAGTGTGTACTTGTTTCATTTTGAAGTATTTGAAAAGTGCAAAATGGTATGAATTCAATTGTGTTGTTCGTCATGTTATGTATTCTAAATACAACAACCTTACAATGATTTAAAAGTTAAATTGACTTTAATTTCTTTACATTTTATTCGACATACATCATTTAGTGATGTTGATTGTTTGTGTCTGTGAGACTTTCAATGTGCACGTCGACGGTATTGACATGCACTTAAACAACAAAAATAACATGCATTATGACATGGCGTTTTATATATTGGTGTTTAAGTGCAAAATGGCATGCACGTAAACAACAACATATAAAACGCCAAACCATAGTTTGTCGTACACGCCGTCAGTAAGATTCGACAATACAAACCTAGACTACTTCAATGTTATTTTTCTACATTTAAGTTCCATTATCGATAGTGCGCATACCTATTGTGGTACTCTGCGTACATTTATTTAATCATAGCTGTTTAACTACAACACATTATTTTAAATTACAAATTATGTTCCTGCTCACGTTTAAATAGTCCCCTAGGGCATTTTTATAAACATAAAAGATAATATATTAGTAACTTTATACAAATAAGATACTTTTGATAAGCAATCACTTAAATTCGTTTAAAATATAATCTTTTTTTTAGAAAACAAAAATATATTGCATTAAACTTCGATATGTTCCCTTTATTTCAAGTTGTATAATATACGAATAATGAAACTCAAAAAACCTTACCAGGAAAGAAATTCTTGTTCAACTTCGATCGTCTTTTATTTATTTAGGCAACACATTAGCACCATTTGTGCTGAGATGACATCGTGTAATATCATTAAACTTGCAAGTATTGAGTGTGCCAGGATTTGCAAGCGGAACGTCTGGCTCGATTTCGTTTTTTGTTTGCAATCAATTGTAAACGAGGCAGTAAATAACCTGTTTTATTACAACCCAAATGCTGCCATAAACATTATATGCTATCTGAGTAGAACAGTATCTGAACCGCGTATTTACACTAAACGTTCGTAGCGGAATAGTGAGTGCTGTGACAGCCTAAGGTAATATCGGGTAATATCGACTTCGTTCGTAACGTATCGGTCCTCCTGGTATATTGACAGATATGGTGTCGAGCGCCTTTTTTTTTCAAAAATAGACATAAATAAAATATCGTTTTTTTTTTAAATAAATGATATTGTTAAAATTTGTAAACATACCTAAACCGAAACTTCGGAAATCAGTAGACTCAACACAACAGCGTACTGATATCAAGCCTCGTAAAAATAATCTAGTGCTTTGATATTTTTATGATACATGTGTTATTTACAATGCCCTGTCAACTTTGCTATGTGTAAATAGGACTGTTTTGTACTGTCCTCGAAAATATTTTCATATATCTAAAATACGTATCTTCACAAAAAAATACAATTATTTGTGCTGAACATCTACCACGTTTGAACTATTAACTATAAAACTCCTGGCATATGTTGGCCGCAATGGCTCAAGCAATTGTTTAATGTGTAAATATGTCTGCTCGTCAGACGGGAAAAGTAAAAAAGTGCAGGTCTTCATTTTCTCTAATATCTAGCAATACAATCTAGGACTTTGGCTGTTATTAACTCATAAACATTGATGTTTAAATTTGATCGATACAGAACGAATTATTCGGATACACACTATACTGTGCTTTGAGTAAAATCGCATAGTTTAATTCACAACACAGCGGTTACTTGTGTTGTAATTGTATATCAAGTCATGCTCGTGTGCGTTTTATTTCAGTCAGATTTGCTTGATGACAGTTTACATCCCTACCGAAGTGCTAGGTGGTTGTAAATAAATGAATTGTTTGTCACTAGTTCGACCGAAGAAGTGGAATAAAAAGTTATTGTCGAGCTGTGTAAACACACGCATTCACACCCATTGGTATTTTATTTGTTAAACATATTAAAACCTCAAAACAACTATGTTTATGTTCTGTCAGTACATTTAAAGTGCACAGTGATGTAAGCACATTTTACAGGAAGTCTAATGAATAAGTAGATATTAAGAAATACATTAATATGATAACAATGCGAAAGAAGTATCGGTAATTGTTAAACCCAGTAATGGGTAACTTAAAGCGGTTCTCTCAAGTATCCTTAGTCTTGATTGATTGATTGATTTATTTCAATATACAATGGCAGTATTCATGGCAATGCAAGTATAACACACACATGAACTTAAGTAAGAAAGAAAAATGCACGGATTAACAAATGCAAAAGTGAAGCCATGACACCAATCATTATATATCAAGGATGACACAAAAAAGCGTTTGAAAAACACTAATTTCCATTGTGGTCCGTGAAGCAAGAAATGATTTCTACGCATATGAGTTTGTTTGTTTTTAAATGCGTCTTTCCCTTGTTCTTGATCATTATAAAGTGATTATTTTGCAAACTGCAAACATTATTTCGACTGTCAAAGTCTCAGAAATTAAACAATCTATGACTATCGATTTCTTTTGTACGTGCCAATATAGAGCTGAATTTGGTTCGTTGAAATATGATATCATTTCTTTACAATCCTTTCAAACTAATATGAATGCGTGCGCTTTCATATACCGAACATATCATAGAAATTATTGATCTATTATGCTATTAAGTACTAGTTCATATATTTGTGTATTGGTAAACCATGGATTGAATAAAATAAAACGACGTAATGCTTAACGGTATTATACTTGAAATATTGATTTAAATGTTTGGTTAATGTTTTGGAAACCACGCAATTCGCGGCTCAACATTTAGACATTTCTGTGTACGTTGTATTATGAAAAGAGCATTAAAGCCATCTGAAGATGATTGGACATTATATCAGCAGTGAAACTTAAGGTAATCTTTACGCAGTTATATAAATGGTTGGTATTCGATGTAAATACGTTTCATACATACATAAACACAGATTGTGTGTTTGTTGTGACTTTACGCTTGTGCGTGTATTATTATCTAGTATCCAGTAATGATACAAGGCAATTTGTTAAGGTGTTTTCGAAACATCTGCAAATGCATTTCCGCTTATGATATATGTGCGTTTATAATTTAAATGTTTCGGTTCAAGTAAGGAGCCGTGTATGTATGACTGATGAAACCGTCGTACGGAAATATAACTGCATTTGTGCAAGGGGCCAGTACAAAAAGGGAAGTGATCTGGGAAAACTGGGCTTAGTGCATGTTCTTAAAATGTCCGTGTGTATGGTATTTTTCGTTACAAAGAGGTATTTTCTGAACGAAAATCCAGGCTAGGCGAAACATATCGTCACTGATAAGTCTGTGAGCACTCCACAGGTCAATCTGGGAACGACACTTACCGGACATGCATTACGCCCAATTTTGCCAGATAGAGGCTCTTCTAATTTATTATTGACGTGTGTTGTCCTAATCTATTTTTCATCTATAGTTGATATAATGATATTTGTGGCAGTGTGGTCAAAAGCAACCCTGTAAACTAGCGGGACCACAAAACCCTTTGTGAATTGTAGCGGAAAAGGTATCTACTGACTTAACAGCGCGAATGCACAGGCTGGTCGGCAGGTACGTGGCCGCATATGACATAAACTTCATTTTTGTGTGACGACAAACATTTGTTGTTTTCCTACAAATGTCTTTGCTTGGCAGACACATATACTAGTAATACTTTGCTATTGAAAGCATTCATATGTTTTTTATCCAAAGCAACATACCAGACATAACGACTAGAGGATTATTCAATATACTGTTGCAATATTTATTATTTTTTCGATGAAAGTGTAAACATTCTAAAGTGTTCTTTCTGGTTAACGTAGTTATCGCTGTATGCAAGTCGAGTATTTGATTTCAGCTTATATTTACCATTTGCTTTTTAAATAATATAGTTCCGCCGCCGTAATGCGTTTGTGGCGGAGTAATGTGGGAAAATATGTTGACCCTGACCTATTTCATAACCGCAATCGAACGATATTGCACTATGCAAAATGCATATACAAACGTACGATTGTTGGTTACTACAACATAATTAAGTAACACCAGAAAGCATAGTATTCGGGACGTTGTGGGTATGGTGTTAGGATTACTAATCCGACTTGTAGGTTCAAGTCTTACTAGATATGAACAGCTGATTGTATTTACAGTAAAATCGCTATTTATCCCCACACTTTTTGAAAAAAAGGTGTGGATATTGTGGTTATCTCCGCCGTCCGTCCGTCCGTCCGTCCGTCCGTCCGTCTGTNACTTCTCTTATGACAATACGGTCAATATCAACTATGCATTGCCCCATTACCAACCCTGGGGCGCCCCGCCCACAGAGACCACACCCACCCAAAATTGCCTTTTACCATAATTTCTTCATTTCTACACCGATTTACTTCAAATTGATACTGAACTTCTCTTATGACAATACGGTCAATCTAAACTATGCATGGCCCCATTAACAACCCTGGGGCACCTTGCCCACAAAGGTTACACCCACCCAAAATTGCCTTTACTATAACTTCTTAATTTCTACACCAATTCACTTCTAATTGATACTGAATTTCTCTTATGACAATACGGTCAATCTTGACTATGCATGGCCCCATTACCAGCCCTGGGGCACACATTCGGTGTGGGGATACGCGTCGGCCTCTGCCGCGCCATTTCTAGTTAATAATGATATGACTGCTGGGTCGTAGTTGTATTTTGAGAAGCTCATAATAAGGGGGCCGTTTTATAAACGATCGTACGACAATTTAAACTTACGAGAGGATTTTGTAATCTTAATAAGTAGTCGAACTAGCTCGCCATGCTCGTCAAATATATTCGGCGTTTGAGATGCCAATGTAATTAATTAAGTACTGGAAAATTATAATCATATGATATGGACTTAAGCAATAATGAATCTTCAAAAAAAGTATCGTATCGTAAATGTGTACAACGATGTTTATTGAAACGGTCCGCTGGCAGATAAGTATTTTTTCGATCATTAAACTATGATTCTCTTGGATTGGCTGAATTAAGATTTACCAAAGGGGCCGCGTTCTGGGAAAGCTGGGCTTAATGTCTGTGCGTAAAGTTTCGTCCCAAATTAGCATGCGCGGTTTGCAATGAGCTTTTAAAATACAAATGATTTGTTTAAGGAAGTCGCTTATGTACGAAAGATCCAGTATTTGCGGAAATGGTCGTCCCTGATTAGCATATACGGACTGCTCGGGATAATCTGGTACGACACTTGACGAAGATACATTAAGCCCAGTTTTCACAGAACGTGTCTCAATGGAGGTCTTAAACATCCGTGTTGATTGATACTAGTATATTATTTGGGGGTCATTTTTTCTAATGACTTATCGAGTTGTGCAGATTATTGGAAGATCAGGGCCCAAATAAAACACTTCTACTACATCCGGGTAGCTACTGTACGCAAAGAAGTTGTAATTACCCATTAAACTTCATAAATGAAGTCGGGGCGAGAAAAGAAATCGTTAAATGCTACGAAAAATATCGATAGAACAGATGCGACATTAACATTTGTATACTCACATGTGAACTAAATCACTTATAGCTCAACACTTATAGCCCCATTTGTGCTAAGATAACAACGTTTAATATCAATAACATTGCATGTACCTGATGTGTCTGAGAAGTACCCTTTTAGACTGAGGTAAGGGTTTTATCGCCTGTGGCGCAGCTGAAATTGTACTATATGTGTATTTGATGACTATACACATAATATAATTGACAACGCTTCGATTAGTTTGTTATTGATTTTGTTAATATATTTTAGCTATTTAAAGAATACTTAAATCACTTAGCCGTAGACGGTTGTAGTGAAACGAGGTAAATACACACGGGACATTTTTATTCGCATACGTTTGTTCCGCAGGTATATTTATTATTATCCTAAACGTTAATATGCATGTGTCATTTATTCGATGTAAAATGTTATTGTATTATCGTATTCAATTCGTCGTAGTTGTTCGCAATACGTTTTATTTGCAAATGTACTTTTTTTATCACATGGAAATTTTAAAACAGAAACTTAAGTCGAATGGATCTTGAAATCGAAGGTGCTTGACATTTTATAATTGTGACAAACGACCTTCAAATTTAACTTTAAATTTGATTACGATTTATGAAAAGTTTTATCGATACGAGGGGGTATGTTAATTTTGTCATGTTACTTCATTGTCTGTATACAGCTTACAATCGAACGTTTGATTGTTGTATATTTATAAGCATTTGTATGCAAGTTCAAACATGTGGTCTTAAAAATAGTCGAATAGTATTACAATGGAGTATCAGCTTTATTTGAAAATAAGTTTTTACTTGTCTAGCTCAAAATATGATTTGTTTGCCAACATGTTCATTAATACTACCATAGTTTCGTTGTCTTTAATATATAACCATTGAATGAAAAATCGGTCCATTTTAGTTTTCCATGAGCATTTATACCTAGTATGAACCTGATGGATAGGGTACTCTATTTTTATTTTAATATTCAGATACATTTATGTATACAAGACTGATTTATGATATGTTATGAGACGCAATTACTTTCAATTTAGTTTCGAACAATTGAGTGACTTTTCATGTAATGTTATCCACACTTAAACACCGATAAAGTTGCGATATTCATTAACAATAAAAATAACGAATATTATCCCTTTTATACTACCCATGTAATTGTTTCTTCGGCACTTAATAGAACCTATTTACTTTCAGAAAATGGCTGAAGGCGGTATCGGGTCTACAGGATCAGAGTCTGACACCAATCTCATACACAGTAGCCTGTACAGTCGTCAATCTAAGGCAAGTCAGAAAATAATATTTCTATCAAATGCATGAGCTGTAGACTTACGGGCTACGGTTTAATTAACGGGATACATCTTAGTGCCGCAAAATCGCCGCCATTTTGTCAAGCATACAAGCTCTTACATGATTTGTATGTATGTCTCTTTTAAGACGGTAACGTTCAACCAAGTTTACTTTGTTAAATGCAAACCAAATAATGTTGCCGATATAGGAAATGAATCAAGACTGTGGTCCTTATGTGTGTTGTATCGAAAGACTTGATTTTATGTTGGTTTCTTACACGAGCCGGAACGGCATTTGCAATACGATGTCATACAATCAACGGGTGAGATACAACACACCGGAACACCACAGTATTGCAAAATTAAATTTATTAAATACCTCACGATAAACACTAATGAAAAATGGTTTCCTTCAAATGACACAAAACCACACATCGCATGTTGTGAAAAGACGCGCTGGCATTTACATGACGATTACAGTCTCGTGCTCGTCTAAGAATAGAACATCTATAAATGGAATATCTAACAAAAGAACAATCTTTCTGCAAAAGACAAATACTGAGTTTCATTCCTTGTCAATGCATAACAAATGAACGTGTTTTTCTCATATTAATTTGTTCTTGACTTATTATCATAAAAAACATNGGGAGTAAAATTCCCAGATGCTCTCCTGATTTAAATCTGTGTTCATGGTTATATGTAATGTTCTTGAATTTGAAAGTGATTTGTTTGTGTACGCGCCAGTGTTAAAACGTGTACGTCTATTTGAAATTTATCGGAAAAGACACATAATCAATAATACAACGTAACGCTTTAGAATTGACATGCAGTGACCTGGGAAAACGGGACTTAATGCATGTGCGAAAAGTGAAATCAGAGATTAGCCTGAAAAGTCCGCACAAGCTAATCAAAAGACGACACTTTCCGCTTGTACGGTATTTTTCTCTTAAAAGAGGTCTATTCTTAAACAAAATACAGACTATGCGGAAAGTGTCTTCCCTTCTTAGCCGTTGCTGACTGCACAGGAAAGTCAGTAATGACACTTTACTACGCAAATGCATTAAGCTCTGTTTTCCCTGAACGAGGCTCAAATGATCTACAACTGACGTTTTCTTCGTCTATTTTACATATAAAGCTGATATTTCAGGCCATCTGATAAGGAGGTACCATCATTTTCTAATAACGTCTCGAGTTGTTATAAACGGATAATTTGAATTATTCGCTCGTATTCGTTGTATTTAAGTATAACAATACAGAATATTTTTGAACCTGTAATGTTCTATTACTACTTAAAGTTACGTCTATCATGGCAGATACCACTATAATTACATCATTCTTCGTTTAGAACAGTATGGAGTCTAGATGGTTTGTGCAAAAAGAAACATTTTATAAATCCACCAATAATACACAAAAATAACGATGGAACAGTTGCGGCATCCGAATGTATATACT
>VMBQ01009258.1:2464-19030 GCA_007657795.1 Dreissena rostriformis
AATAGACCAATTCAAATTAAGCGTCTGTATAACCCCGCGCTCAAGATCATTCAGACGCTTTTCTTAAAAATCGATAAACTCCTGACGAGATTAGCAAAACTGGGGGCTCTTCATTTCCTGTTTACATTGCTGTGTATTCGAACGTGAAAATGTTACATAAAACAATGGAAGATAAAGTTTTCGATAAAGAATTGTTTTCATCGCTAGAGTGGAAAGATAATTTAATTGGTGTACCAGATTTTGACATTGAAAAACTTAAACATTACTTGATAGAAAGCCGGGAAAAGTCGTTTGACAAAGGAAGTGTCAGAGCTTACAAGTCGTTGAAAGCTTATAAATATTTTGAGGAAGGATTTGTTCAGAGACTGCGACATGCGGAGACATCCGTAGCAAACACAAAGGTGTACACAGTTCATGCCAAAGTACTTGCATCTTACCAGGAAAGGCCTACCAGACGTAGGTAGCCCTTGAACAGGAAACTGGTGTCCCCATTGGAGGTTCTTGTGCTTGCGTTGCAGGGTAAATAAAATGTTTTAGCTATGCATCATTTTAAACAAGCACTTTACGTATACTTTGTAAATCTTCTCACTTGATGACTGTATCACATTGTTCCGCACATTTCTTGCCAAAATATTTATTGATTTGTTAAAGGGGCTGTGCTCTCAAATCAGATGTGACAATTCTGTTACTACTACAAATACCATGGTCATTAACTGTACAGATATATTTTTAATCAATATGTTATGTATTAAAAACATGATTATATGTACATAATTCTTACTGTAGAATTTCTTAGTGATCAATATATATATATATTTATTTGTTAACTTTAGGAGTGACGAAGCATGCAGTCATATCGCAGCGATCCTGTTTGCTCTTGAAGATTTCATCGCAAAGGGGCTCAACCAGTCTACTGACAAGCCAACCTGCACTGACCGCCTGTGTGCATGGAATGCCCCATCTAAACAAAATGTGGAACCGGATAACATCCACAACATAAGAATAGTAAAGTGAGTATTTTTATGATATACATCTACAATTGTTACTCTCCTTTACTTCCTTCATTATGAAATATTTACAAGGTATGTAATGTTCTTTTAGAATCTGCATACATTTTCTATATCATGATATTGTTTTATGTTGTATTATTCCTTTATATTTTATAGTAAAACATATTTAAATGGTTTCACCTTTTAAATTTTCACAAACATATCTTAAATAATTAAAATCATTTTTTTCTTTCATGCAAGCTCATGGAAAACAACTCAAAAACCAAGTGACTTTTGATGGCATCGGGTTTGATCCACGACAGGCCGGAGACCGACAGGTTGATCAGGTCAGGACGAATCAGCTGGTACAAGCATTGAAAACAAGCAATTCAAGGTGTAATTTTCTTAAATATCAAACTGTTTCTGACACTGCTTCATGTAAGACTGTGCCAACACGCAGAGAACATTCCATTGATGAATACACTATAAATATTTTTCCTCCATCTGTAATGGACATTAGTGTCAAGTGTGAGGCAGTCAAACAGGAGTTCTTCTCCTTAAAGGCGGAACAAATACAGCAGCTGGAACGCCTGACCATTGGCCAGTCTGACAGTGCAAGATGGAAGAAGGCGAGGCAATACCGACTTACGGCATCAAATTTCCATAAAGTGTGCAGGATGAAAGCGACTACAAACCCCAAAGTGACCCTGGAAACTCTGCTGTACAAGACTGTAAGGCAGACACCAGCAATGGCCTTTGGCATTGCTCAAGAAGAGGAGGCAGCCCAACGATACACCAGTGCAACGGGAATCAAGCTCACGAAGCGAGGCCTTGTTGTTTATGCTAAATACCAGTATTTAGGGGCCTCTGTTGACAGGGTGTCCAAGGATTGTAGTAGAATAATTGAAATAAAAAACCCTCGGTCAACCTGGAAACTGAGTAGAGACAGTGCTGTGAAAAAACTGAAGTGTTTGAAATTCGATGAAAATTCGATGAAAACAATGAAGTGGAAATGAACATGAACCATGAATATTACACCCTGGTGCAAGGACAAATGGGGATTCTAGGCATTGAGAAGTGTGACTTCGTTCTCTGCACCGAGTTGGACATATTCATTGTTGAGGTACCCTTTAACTCGTGTTTCTGGGAGAAGTGTAGAAAGAAGCTGATAAACTTCTTTGAAAATCTTGTGCTCCCTGAGATATTGTATCCCAGGTAGAAGTTTGGCTTGGACCCCTACAGATATGATTTTGCATAAGTTTTTATTGGAAACGACATTTAGGAAAAATCAGTGTGTGCACTGTGCTGTCAATGAAAATAATTTGAAGTCGGTCATATCTTGAGCAATAATATTATTATTGATGACACAATTTGAACAAATGCAATGGAAAGTGTTCTGTGAACATTTATGTCAGCTCAAAACTTCCAAATTTCATCTTTTTGTATAAAAAATGTGTCTGTAAATGTTATGTGGATCAATGATAAAGGCCTTGGCAAATTTACTGTTGGCACATAGTCAACGTCCAAAGGATTATTGCTCTTAACACCCTTCTAAAAATGAGCCCCACAAATTCGAGTTTAATCCAGGCTTTCCTACGATGTTCAGGCTTTTTAGGAATACAATGAAATGGCAGCTTCGATTTAGATCGTCTGTTAACACAACCAACGACACAGCAATAGTCCCTTCTACCCATTTTAACACTTTGAACAAAAAGTATTGCAGNTTGGCTGTTCAGAAAATGTGTACGTCGAAGTACAAATATGTAAGTCGAAGTACAATTTTTGTACGTCGACGTACATATTGTACGTCGACGTACATTTCATATTTGTACGTCGAAGAACAATTTTTGTACATCGACGTACATATTGTACGTCGACGTACATATTGTACGTCGACGTACATTTTTCTCTCAACCTAGTAGGTCTTGTTGAATTTTGACCCAAATGGTACGCCATAGTTGATCCTTCCAAACACCCTAAGCATGCTTAATTAAAATGTATACATCATAATGATCAACAAGCTCATTGAATATCATCCATGCAGGATACACATACTCCAGACATCTTGAACTAAAGTATTTGGAATTTTAATATACCTGTATTTGCAGCAGATTAAAAAAACATATTTCTTGAACCGTAAAATTGAATTTTATTAACAGTGATAAGACATTACTATCACATATTCTTCATTCAAGTCGGAATATAATTATCTCTCCTGCTTTGTTAAACGTCTGGGTGATCAGGTAAAAATGTAAACAAAAGTAAAGTTGTCAAAGTTAAAAGTTGGTGACTAGTGTAAGAAGACAGCATAAATTAAATCAGGATCATAATAGATAAAGAATGTCAGAAAAAAGTTACTTTATTTCTTTGTTTCATGTGTTGCAATAATGACCAAAGCAGTCAAATAAACATGTACAGTGACATTAGATTTACACCTTACAGTCACCTTATACCAAAATTGTTATAAATTCAACGATATAATATTATAAAACTGGGTTTTGAAATAGTGACATATAAAATGTACAGCAAAAGTTAGGCTGCTCTGACATATAACAGAAGTCAAGACCATATATTTTATTCGCTATCATTATAACTATTCCAGGAAACTAGTGTCAAATCCCGACTCACCCTATTGGCAACTATCCAACTTTCCTGTCACAAATAATATCCAGCCAACACAGGGGGGAAAAAAACTCAGACTGTGTCCTCCGTTTAAACAATTCAAACTCACACAAAGGGATGAATTTCTATACCAGACTAGCACTACTGGGTCCTCATGGAATGAGACCCAGAATCAATTTTTCCATGCACAAAACCTGCAGCAACTAAACATGATAGTTAGATACACAGTTTCAACTAGAAATCTTCAAACATTTTATTCTTAGTCCATGCCTCTATATGCCACTACCCAAACTGATATGATTACAACCAGTACATCACCCTACTACTTCAAGTCAAGAAACTCAATATTTTCTACTACTAGCTATTTAAAAAAAACTTGGCACTGGATCAAAGTTGTTTAACCCAATCAAAGCTTTGTGATGCTTCATTTAGTGTCATTTTAATAACACAATTGTAAAGTGCACTGATTAGTTATTTTATTTATTCAAGTTTTGGTACAAGTATCAGTGTAAAAACCTTATTATGTATTTACATGTATTATTGTAGAGCAAAATAATAATAAATGCATTTATTTTGCAATATTTTACACAGATTATTGTTAAGTAAGTAAATTAAAACAAATAAAACAAAACTAATATAATTCATAACAAGAGCACCGTCAAGCGGATGCCAAATTGACCTTTGACCTTGAAGGATGACCTTAACCTTTCACCACTCAAAATGTGCAGCTCCATGAGATGCACACGCTTGCCAAATATCAAGTTGCTATTGCAAAAGTTATTGCACAATGTCAAAGTTTTAGGACGCCCGGACGACGCGGACAGCGGACGAGCTGGCTATGACAATACCTCGTGTTTTTTTTAAAACAGCCGAGCTAAAAATAAAAAGTTAAAATATTAACAATACCAAAAGTGTAATGATAACCAAATGACAGCATAATATCCTGAGAACATAAAGGATCTAATGTTGTTGTGTGTGACACTCTGTCTCATATTGGGTAACATTTGTGCACATTTTTCTAAAACTTTCAAGGCATGCTTAGGTAAAAGTCTTGACAAGATTCAGAAAAGACAGACGGACCAACAGAGATGAATACCACCCAAGTTGGATAATTTATCTCCATACATAAAATGGATCACTNGGTCATTAACTGTACAGATATATTTTTAATCAATATGTTATGTATTAAAAACATGATTATATGTACATAATTCTTACTGTAGAATTTCTTAGTGATCAATATATATATATATTTATTTGTTAACTTTAGGAGTGACGAAGCATGCAGTCATATCGCAGCGATCCTGTTTGCTCTTGAAGATTTCATCGCAAAGGGGCTCAACCAGTCTACTGACAAGCCAACCTGCACTGACCGCCTGTGTGCATGGAATGCCCCATCTAAACAAAATGTGGAACCGGATAACATCCACAACATAAGAATAGTAAAGTGAGTATTTTTATGATATACATCTACAATTGTTACTCTCCTTTACTTCCTTCATTATGAAATATTTACAAGGTATGTAATGTTCTTTTAGAATCTGCATACATTTTCTATATCATGATATTGTTTTATGTTGTATTATTCCTTTATATTTTATAGTAAAACATATTTAAATGGTTTCACCTTTTAAATTTTCACAAACATATCTTAAATAATTAAAATCATTTTTTTCTTTCAGGCAAGCTCATGGAAAACAACTCAAAAACCAAGTGACTTTTGNGAATCTGCATACATTTTCTATGTCATGATATTGTTTTATGTTGTATTATTCCTTTATATTTTATAGTAAAACATATTTAAACGGTTTCACCTTTTAAATTTTCACAAAAATATTTTAGATGTTTATTGTTTAACTTAAATCCTAATTTTTTCTTCACTTTTTGTCCTTAAATATTTATCTCAAATAATTAAAAGCATTTTTTTCTTTCAGGCAAGCTCATGGAAAACAACTCAAAAACCAAGTGACTTTTGATGGAATCGGGTTTGATCCACGACAGGCCGGAGACCGACAGGTTGATCAGGTCAGGAAGAATCAGCTGGTAAAGCATTGAAAACAAGCAATTTAAGGTGTAATTTTCTTCAATATCAAACTGTTTCTGACACTGCTTCATGTAAGACTGTGCCAACACGCAGAGAACATTCCATTGATGAATACACTATAAATATTTTTCCTCCATCTGTAATGGACATTAGTGTCAAGTGTGAGGCAGTCAAACAGGAGTTCTTCTCCTTAAAGGCGGAACAAATACAGCAGCTGGAACGCCTGACAGTGCAAGATGGAATAAGGCGAGGCAATACCGACTTACGGCATCAAATTTCCATAAAGTGTGGAGGATGAAAGCGACTACAAACCCCAAAGTGACCCTGGAAACTCTGCTGTACAAGACTGTAAGGCAGACACCAGCAATGGCCTTTGGCATTGCTCAAGAAGAGGAGGCAGCCCAACGATACACCAGTGCAACGGGAATCAAGCTCACGAAGCGAGGCCTTGTTGTTGATGCTAAATACCAGTATTTAGGGGCCTCTGTTGACAGGGTGTCCAAGGATTGTAGTAGAATAATTGAAATAAAAAACCCTCAGTCAACCTGGAAACTGAGTAGAGACAGTGCTGTGAAAAAACTGAAGTGTTTGAAATTCGATGAAAACAATGAAGTGGAAATGAACATGAACCATGAATATTACACCCAGGTGCAAGGACAAATGGGGATTCTAGGCATTGAGAAGTGTGACTTTGTTCTCTGCACCGAGTTGGACATATTCATTGTTGAGGTGCCCTTTAACTCGTGTTTCTGGGAGAAGTGTAAAAAGAAGCTGATAAACTTCTTTGAAAATCTTGTGCTCCCTGAGATATTGTATCCCAGGGTGAAGTTTGGCTTGGACCCCTACAGATATGATTTTGCATAAGTCTTTAATGGAAACAACATTTAGGAAAAATCAGTGTGTGCACTGTGCTGTCAATGAAAATAATTTGAAGTCAGTCATATCTTGAGCAATAATATTATTGTTGATGACACAATTTGAACAAATGCAATGGAAAGTGTTCTGTGAAAATTTATGTCAGCTCAAAACTGCCAAATTTCATCTTTTTGTATAAAAAATGTGTCTGTAAATGTTATGTGGATCAGTAATTTTATATTATTATTTTTTGCACTGCTTGTGTCTTGCCAGTTAGTCGTAATATAGTTTTTTCACTTCACTGATTAAGAACTAGTACTACTTACACAGGGCTTTCCTTTGACCCGAGCTCCCGGGTTTTGACGCTTGAAAATTACAGAAGACCCTTGTTTGACTCGTGAGAAAATTACGTCATGCGTCACATTTGACCCGGGGAATTATACCGACTTGCGTCAACGAGATCAAAAGTTGTTAAGACTAAGCGATAATTGGCTTGGGGCGGAGTATCTCTTTTGGTAGACACTAACCGTTATCGCCCGTTTCCAATCATTGAAGCACAAGTCCGCCCAGTAGGCGGAGTTTGGCTCATTGAAGAATCTAATAATGACCAATTAAAACACTGCTGGTTCGATGACACGCGTATCAACGTTCCATTATTTATCAAAGCGTTTGTTATCAGCTGTTTGCGGAAAAAAATACATGAACATTTACATCTATTAAACCCATCAAAACAGAATGGACTCACCCGCGTCAGTTTTAATAATATCCAATATATAATAACATACAATACACTGTAAAGCATATTTTGAGAAATACTTCCACAATATTTCAGAATGTATTTCCAAAGCTGAATACACCCAACCCTGTTTTACTTCATGTTTGCTCCGTTCAAAGACGCGCGAAAGTTTAACTTTTAACAGCGCTCGTCATACGGGTATTTGGCAGGAATCTCTCTTGACTATTCAGAGCATGGGTTACAAACTCCATTTCGGCTAATAGAAAACATGACACCGGACGAGACACTTTGTTAATTGATGTCAATTATCGCAATTATTGTCCCGAAAACAATGTGGATTAAAATAATGTCGGTCTCTATGTATTAATTGGTATCTGCTCTTGGTAGACAGGTATGTATATTTTATGCACCACGCCTGTATTGTCCGTTTTTTCAAACCGCGAAAATTTGCTTTTCGCGAGTAGTAGATGCCTTAAAATGGTCCCGGACGGGAAAAGATGAGTTGATGCCGACGAATTCTGCGAACAATTAACGTATGTCCCCAATAATGATGATTCTTAATACTTATTATCTTGGTCATGATCATTTAATTTCTGTATCAAGAACTCGGANGGGTGTCCAAAAATTGTAGTAGAATAATTGAAATAAAAAACCCTCAGTCAACCTGGAAACTGAGTAGAGACAGTGCTGTGAAAAAACTGAAGTGTTTGAAATTCGATGAAAACAATGAAGTGGAAATGAACATGAACCATGAATATTACACCAGGTGCAAGGACAAATGGGGATTCTAGGCATTGAGAAGTGTGACTTTGTTCTCTGCACCGAGTTGAACATATTCATTGTTGAGGTGCCCTTTAACTCGTGTTTCTGGGAGAAGTGTAGAAAGAAGCTGATAAACTTCTTTGAAAATCTTGTGCTCCCTGATATATTGTATCCCAGGGTGAAGTTTGGCTTGGACCCCTACAGATATGATTTTGCATAAGTCTTTAATGGAAACGACATTTAGGAAAAATCAGCGTGTGCACTGTGCTGTCAATGAAAATAAGTTGAAGTCAGTCATATCTTGAGCAATAATATTATTGTTGATGACACAATTTGAACAAATGCAATTGAAAGTGTTCTGTGAAAATTTATGTCAGCTCAAAACTTCCAAATTTCATCTTTTTGTATAAAAAATGTGTCTGTAAATGTTACGTGGATCAGTTATTTTATATTATTATTTTTTGCACTGCTTGTGTCTTGCCAGGTAGTCGTAATATAGTTTTTTCACTTCACTGATTAAGAACTAGTACTACTTACATCAAGAATAATTAAATAAGCTTCATAAAAAATATTGAGCATAAAAATAAACATTTTGGCTTGTCTTTTGTGGGACATAACATTGTTATTTATTTATGTACTGTTTTACTATGGGAATTAACAGTTATTGTCTCATTTAAGTGTGAGACAAAGATTCATTCAGATAAAAAAGTGCAATACTAAGTGATTTGTGTGTTGTTGTTAGTTTTTTTTTTTTAATAATTTATATGCTAATAATTACAGTTCTTCAAAAATGCCTATTTATTGAAGAAAAATGGGCTGAATAAAGTTTGTGTTTTATGTTGTTTTATTTTGTTCAATTCAGTTTTTCAGTCAACCCATTCTTTTATTATAAAAATGTTGTTTGTTATCCCCCGCCATAGGGATATTGTTTTGGCGTTGTCCGCTTGTCCCTCTTTCCGTCCCTCCAGCACTTTTGTGTCCGGAGCCATATCTTGCAAGTGCTTTAGCGGATTTCATTGAAACTTGGTATGAGTATATATGGATAAGAGGATGATGCACGCCAAATGGCATTGTACAACATCTGTTAATAACGGAGTAATGGCCCTTTGTATCGTAGTATGTTCATCCGTCCGATTTGCACCCATCCTTAAACAAAATATATGTTGCGGGGGATATCAATTTTACGAATTTGCTTGTTATTCTTTAAACACAAGTTGAAAAAATAAACAGCAGTTAACTTTTTATTTCTTTTACTTCTTTACATCAAATAACAAAAGTGTTGTGTAGATGACACAACTCAAAACAGTCTCAGTCCACAACTTCCATACTTTTTTACTCAAACTTAGATTTGAAAACAGAGATATGTATGGCTTACACTTCAAGTATGACACATCACTGATCAGTTTTTTACACATGCATATTACTCAGATTTCAAGATAGGTGTTTGGAAGTTTGTGAGGTATGCACATGTTTTAAATATGTCCTCCGCAACCATCTTCAGAGTAACTGGCATTGTTCCACCCAATATGGAAAATGTCTTTATTCGCTGTATTGCTCGCTCCACATGAATACGAACTTCTGCAATTCGCCGTGTCTCCTCTACCTGTTCAGGAGTCAATTGGTAACTTCCACTGCGGAATGTTGGCATGTTCAGATGAGCACCTAGTTTAGACAGCTGTGCCTGAATGTCAAAACCACGATCTGCCATTATATGGTCACCTACTTCAATCAGTTGCAAAAGTCCACTATGCTTTACTATAAATTTATCAGACGCAGACCCACCAAACAATGAGGAAATAAACACAACAGTTCCATCAGGTGTGATTCCTACCAAAATTGTATGTGTGTTTCTATGCTTGTAGTTGGACCAGGTTTGACGCTGTGCTTTCAGAGCAGATGGTTTTTGAACAAATATTTCCGTACAGTCAATAATCAGTCTGGTGTTTGGGTATTTGGAAAATGAAGAAGGCACATTCCTTGGAACCTGTTCAGCGGTAGGGTACGGAAAAAGGTCTTCAAGTTCCAGGCTTAAAAATCGACACCATGTGTTGAAAACTGACGATATTGTTCCGACAGAGACCCCAAACCGGTCAGCTAAATCTTCAACAGACAGATTGAGTCGGAGTCTAACCAAAGTCATGAAGAACTGATCTTCAAGAGACAGTTTTGTGACACCTAGTCTTGAACGAGTTTTTGTCATGCTTTTGCCTCGCAAATAAGTCAAATGTAGTGCCTTTGGTTGTAAATAATGAAACAGTGCATTATAAGTCTCCAAATTTGGAAGTCCAGTGTAAAACTGGACCTGGTCATTGGATTGAAGCATATTTGAAGATGAGAACACTCTTCCTTAGTTCACTGCATTCCTTTGACAGGTTTGTCACTTTTTCCTTTAAAGTTTTTATGATCTTCATCTGGTTTTTCTGTTTGATTTCAGTCAAATTCTGACACATATCAACATCAAAAGAGTCTATCTGAACTGATTTATCACATTTTGCATTTACTGGTAAGTCTGTCTGGACATAGGTCTCTTTTATAGGACGTGCCTTAAAGATGTATTCATCGTGGTCTTCGGTCTGCACGCTGGATGATGTTGAAACTAACCGACACTCTGCTTTTGCGTATGCATGGTCTTCAAACTTTGGTACCTGAAACAGAAAAAAAAGCATATTTATCTGATTGCTTCATTTAAATAGATTTAAAATTAACCATATATACATAATTCATTGTTGCGGAGCTCCTGGCCAGAACACATAGAAAATCAAACAAAATCCAAACCCACAAAGCGATTTAACAGTTATAGTCTACACCTTCTTATGAAGTTATTTTTTCAAAAGATTAAGAAATGTTTTTTTCAAAAGCTTTCATATATCCTTTTACGGACAGGGTGCTGTGGGACAGGTACATAACTTCTACAATACCATTCATTCAACTGGTCGGGGCAAATACATGCCAGTCACGTTTCAGCGGAATGCTGACTGACAAATAAAGGCTTAGCCTGGCATAAAGACAACGTTTAAAAAAAAACAAAAAAACAAACAACTAACCGATGCATCGTTTGTTTCTAGCCCCTGAACAACAATCTCGTAGTCGCTCTGGCTTTGTGTTGCTGGCAACCCAACCTAGATACATCCATATGCACATTGTCAATATCTGGCTCACATAGGATCAGTTTTTTACGAGCACAATACTTGTTTGAAGCTTTCTTCCGGTTAATTGCATTCTGCACCGCATCACTGTATGTCTTTGCCTTCTGACTGGTTGTTGTAGCTCGTTCTACCACAGGGGTCAATGATAAAGGCCTTGGCAAATTTACTGTTGGCACATAGTCAACGTCCAAGGGATTATTGCTCTTAACACCCTTCTGAAAATGAGCCCCACAAATTCGAGTATATTCTGTGACAATAAATTTGTGTGTTCCATGGCACTGTCGTTCGGATGCTTTAAACTAGGCTTTCCTACGATGTTCAGGCTTTTTAGGAATACAATGAAATGGCAGCTCCGTTTTAGATCGTCTGTTAACACAACCAACGACTCAGCAATAGTTCCTTCCACCCATTTTAACACTTTGAACAAAAAGCATTGCAGGCTGTCTTGAATGAAGACAAGCTTCATCAGTGTCAGAAAAACGGCGTTGTTTACTATGACCTTTTTTGGATAGAGCAATTCCAAATGAATCCAACACACGGATTTTAATTGGATACAAGTCAAATGACGCAATTATGTTGCAAGCGTTTATTAACCATGAAATTTAGCTGATTCGTACTCAATGATTAACACCTGTCTCCGAATGAAATGCGTGGGAAAGCCAGCCCCCAGTTTTGCTAATCTCCNTAAAGTAATTAAATTATAACGACCACTTGTCCCTTCGTACTAGCAAATTCTTTATTTACTTGTCCGGACTTACAATTTGGTTGTCCCGGACAGTCGGACTACCGTTAATGTCGAGCCCTGAAGTGTGCATATTTTGTGTCAATACACAAATTAACAGTACCAATTCGTTGTTGTTGTTGTAGCGATTTCAAGGGCGAGGTATAAAACCCGAAAAAACCCGGAAATCTTTTAGGTAAAACCCGGAAAAGGTAAACATGGTTATAAAATGCATAATTATTCGTCCGATATGAATTATAATGTTACCGTTGTAAAGAAGAACCTCCAAAGTTTCTTACAATGTAAAAATATTGTACGGCAGGGTCAGAGTTAGCCTGTAAATCACAGTCAAAGTCTGCCTATTTTAAGGTTTTTTTTTACACACAAAAATGCCTCAAGGAAATCCCGGAAAAGGTAAAAGTGGTTATAAACACATTTTTAATTGGATATTCATAAAATGCTACTGTTGTAAAGAAGATCCTCTAAGGTTTCTAACGATGTAAAAATAGTGATGGTATCAGATTCGGCTTTGAATCGCGGCCAAAGTCGGCCATTGATATGATTTTTTTACACAAAACAATGTCTTAATGTGTTTTTCCACATATGACCAAGACAATCTTCTTAAAAATACAGATTTATTGACATTATTTACAAGAAATATTCAGCAATGATTTCGGCTTCGTCTCGATCCTTTGAATGCCACAAGTTCAATCCGTATCATCTGACATCACCACCGGTACACACTAAAACCCGCACCACTGGTCTGGTCTACATCCTGTATTCTCTCGACTCAGTACAGATCGGGAGCAAAGTCACAACACTCCCCCCAACTTTATTGAAGAAGGCCGCTGTATAGAATAAGATGACTGGTTACGAGAAGATACTATAACAGACGATTATACATAATTAATACACTTTAGGACAGAAAGCCCCAAGTACAACGTTTTTAACTTAATGGGACTTAAAAGCCCCAGTATTTTAAGTTAAAATTTTACAACTTAAATTAACCTTATGAGGACTGAAAAGCGCATTTGTTTACAAATTTGCAAGTTTTACAAATCAAAGAAAACTTATTGGGAATGAAAAAGCCCCAGTATATAAGTTAAATGGAGCCTTTATAGTCAAAAGTAACTCGCTGGTGCCAGTAAGCCCCAATGACTGCCTACTCTCCCAACTGGTATAGGCTTTTGGCATTATCTGCGACAGGATTGATTGCACTGGCACTTGACGACATTCTGCCACTCTGGCTGCGGCCTCATAGATTTGATTCGGAGCCGACCACTTATTTCCTTGTAGTGGGAAATACGGAGCGTCCGATTTCAGCAAAAGACTACTTTCTGGTACTGACGTAAATGCTTCCTGTTAGTGTTTATTGAACGTCCTAACTTTATTGGTGAATCCAAACCAAGTGTCTGACAACCTTTCCAGCAAGCGGGACAGGACATACATTTTTCTGGTAAAGCAATGCAGGTGAATTCTTGAGTTCGTGGCAAACTTTTTAGTAAATTCAACAGCATCAAAAAAACTTCTGTCCTGCAGTCATCCGTCATGCCTCTACAGTGCAAAACAAGCACATGGTGATNATGTCTTCTTAGTGGTCATTTGGACCTCCTTAGTGGTCCTTAGTGGTCATTTGGACCTCCTTAGTGGTCCTTAGCGGTCCTTAGTGGTCCTTAGTGGTGATCAGCGGTCCTTAGTGGTCCTTAGTGGTATTTAGTAGGACCGTCCGCGGGTAATTGAAGTTGCCAGCCATGTAGAAACAAGTTATTTATCAAATAGAGTACTTATTAATATGTTTCACTATTTTAAACATTGATCATCACTATATTTAACATGTACATAATTAAGGGGTTCGAAAGATGGTTCGTCAATGAATAAGGACTGGATAGGCCATAGGCAGCCATAGGCATAGGGGAAAAGATTGGTGGCGACAACCTTGCTGTTTCAGACAATATTTAAGCTATAATCAAGTACGACTTCTACTGAAAACCAATTTTGTAGACACATAATGCATAATGGAAACAACGACCTTTATCACGGCTACCTTTTTAAGTTCGAGAATCAACGCGACGCAATCGTTCTCGTGAACAACACTTTCGAAGCCCTCAAGCCTCGCGGTATAAATATGAACGATAACTCTGTCTTGGCAAATGAAGAGAATAAATTGATAGATATCAAAATATTAATTGAAAATAACACATAAATCGAATCATTTTTAACTTAAAGACATTTATTTTTGCTCTTCAAAAAATATCGGTTTAAGATAAGGCAATTATTTTGCAAAAATTACAGCCGCGGAGAAACGCACAAGACGTGAAAACATGGCGGAGCTAACAGTCAGCATTCAAGCTTACGCTAAACTTTTACTCCATATTGCGAAATATCCGCACTGTGCCGTTAATGGAGTATTGTTAGCCGAAGACAGTAAAAATTCCAAAGAAAAGAAGTCGATTAAATTTGTTGACTGCGTACCATTGTTTCATCTTTCCCTCAGTTTGGCACCCATGTTGGAAGCTGCACTTTTACAGGTTAGCATGGGTTACAACTCACCACTTGTTAATTGCAATTATTTGAGGGGAACACGACATATCGAAACCAGCGTTTTCAGTTAAATAGCCTGGCTTAAGGGTGTGGTTGACACTAAAGTCACAACTAATTAAGTCTAAGATAAGTAACCGTATGTTAGAGACTGAGTGACACGCAAAGGCGTTTTTAACAGTTGCAGGCCCCACTCTTGACAACATCCTCTTTGATTTAATCTTTTACATGACAAAATCTTCTAAGCAAAAAATCTTCTATCTAGATGGAGTGCTGTATCAGAAGAAGATGATGCCAGCTGTCCATCATTCTATCTATCTATTAATACTGTCTAAACTCCCCTTTCGGGTATTTTTGACAGGTGCTCAGTCAGTGCATGATAAAAGTGTTTAAAGTGAAAAAGTGAGAAAGATAAAAGTATGGGGGAAGTAAAGTGATTTAAGGTTAAAAACTGATAAAGACATGTTTCCCGGAGTTCAAGGGGCAGAAGGGGAAGGCAGGGACTGCCTAAACCCTTCAAGATCAGGATGAAAAACTGTAGTGGCAGGGAGGTTGTTCCACATCACAATAGCACTTGGGAAGAATGAAAACTTATAATAATTTGCAGTGGTATGGATCTGTCTGTAGGAGAGGAGGTGCATGCGACGGGTGAATCTGGTGGGTCTCTCGATATATGATGGTAGGGGCACAGTCACTAAACCCTGGATAATTTTGAAAAAGATGATTAATTTAGTGTCATATCGTCTGTCTTGTAGGGTCTGCCAACCAAGTTCCTGTTGCATGGAGGTGACACTGTCATATGGGGAATAGTTATGCTTGACCCAGCGGACTGCTCGACGCTGTACATTTTCAATTTTTTGTATATTTTGTAATGTGTGAGGACTCCATACGAAAGAAGCATATTCAACCTGTGGTCTAACTATGGTCTTGTATGCGAGCTGGCGAATGTTGCAATTTCTTGTCTGTTTGTTCCTGCGGAGAAAACCAAGAGATTTATTAGCGTTATTTGTAATTCTATTTATATGGGTGTTCCAGGAAAGGTCTTTTGGAATGTCCACGCCTTCCCACTTACTTCAATAGACTTCTGATAATAAAACATTTTACAAAAACTAACACCATTTATTATGAGATCATTGTTATAAGTTATCATGTTTTTATGCCCTGGGTAGGGTGGTATATATTAGTCAGACTGTTCTTATGTCTGTCCGTCTGCCCGGTATTCCGTTTCCGGAGTTTTTTCCTAAACGCTTTCAGATATTTACCTGATTTTTGTATGTGAGTCTACCTGCATGACTATACCTTTTCTATAGAATAACAGTTTTCCGGACTTTATTTTGAAACGCTTTCAGATATATTTACCTGATTTTTGGTGTTAAGTCTACCTGGATGACTTACAAATCAAGTTCAGGTTTTGTTCCGGTCCATTTATTTTTGGCTAGGTTACAGGCCTTGGACATTGGAATTTTCTTAAAAATAATACTTTTCCGGAATTGTTTTCGAAACGCTTTAGCATACTAACCTAATTTTTGGTGTGTGAGTCTACCTACATGACTTACAGATCAAGTTTGAGTTCTGGTCCATTGTTTTTTGTATGAAGTTACGGGATGTGGACTTAACAATTGTCTCTAAAATAGCTGCTGTGCGGCTTCAAAGTGCAGAAGGGGGCATTTTGTTTCACAAACACGGCTCTTGTTTTAATAAATGGATTTTGCGGTTCTATCAATTATGAAATAAATTCATGCTCAAAAATAACAAGGCTGATTCATGCTTTCACCAGAAAATTTAAAAACAATCTATTAGTTAGCTATAATTTTAGAACAATAGGCTTAAAACACACCTTAAATTACAATAAAATATTTTATTTTTTCCATAAATTCATTTTTTTTTTCTTGAATTTCGTATCCAAATAAAAATGAAAATATTAACCAGCGTCCATGGTATTGCATGAGCAGGCCAACTCCAATTCTCTGTAACATTTGAATGGGTGACAGGACACTGACATTTATTGTTTGAAATACAACCAACTGTTTAATCTGCTATGAACCTTATGCAGCAAGAGTTTTTCATTATTTATATTCATTTTAAATGTGATGTTTGTTTAAATTTGTTTTAAAATCAATATATGCAGCAATATTTTTAGTATTTGAAAAAAA
>VMBQ01009258.1:21825-33237 GCA_007657795.1 Dreissena rostriformis
CTATTGATTTTCAGGTCACTAGGTCAAAGGTCAAGGTCACAGTGACCTGAAGCAGTAAAATGGTTTCCGGATGATAACTCAAGAACGCTTAGGCCTGGGATCACGAAACTTCATAGGGACATTGGTCATGACCGGCAGATGACCCCTATTGATTTTCAGGTCACTAGGTCAAAGGTCAAGGTCACAGTGACCTGAAGCAGTAAAATGGTTTCCGGATGATAACTCAAGAACGCTTAGGCCTGGGATCACTAAACTTCATAGGGACATTGGTCATGACCGGTAGATGACCCCTATTGATTTTCAGGTCACTAGGTCACCACCACCACCACCACCAAGTTCACAGTGACAAAAAACGTATTCACACAATGGCTGCCAGTACAACTGACAGCCCATATGGGGGGCATGCATGTTTTACAAACAGCCCTTGTTTAATAAATACAAATGTGTACTTGTATGCTTCTTGTACTTATTTGCCCTCACGCTGTGCGTCGAAACAGGAGGGAACCCTAGTTTGGGTGAAGGTCACCAAACGTTGAAAGTAGGGTTCCCTCTGGGAACCCTGTCATAAAAGTTAGTGTCAAGGCCTGTTTATCTCCATTTATGATCGAAATGTGTGGTTGCCATTACAAAATTGCCTTTAAGAGAATAACAAAATATTTGTTGTTTTTATTTTTTCATGTATTTTATCCATAATTTAATTACTTGGAAATCAACATTTTATGAAAAACTCACCTCATTTGAATAAACAGTGTTGTTGGTTACATCGTCAAATGGAAATTTGTCTTTGAATGTTCTCAGAAAGTACCAAGGAACATAAGCAATATATACCAAAAAGAAAGAGGAAATATAAGCCTTTTTTAAAATTCTAATTGTACAAGGTAGAAAACACCAATAAATACCTGTTGATTATATGTTTTCTGTTGAAATCGCTATGGCCGTTTTTGTGTTCCCTCATATCAGAAGCACCTTTTTTTTGTAATTTAGAAATCTCAGGTTTAATTTTTTCATGTACCTCCATAACTACTACAGATATTTTACTTCAAAATTATGTCTTCAGGTCATCATATAAGGTTATGTTCATAACACTATGAAAGCTCAATAATGGTTAAGTGCTTTGTCTTGGGACAGTTCTTGTTATGACTTGAGTTATAAATGCAGTCAACTGTTAAACATGAAATTATCAGTACCAGGTTTTTTTTATGCCCCCAGTAGGGTGGCATATAGCAGTTGAACTGTCAGTCCGTCTGTCTGTCAGTCTCTGATTCCGACCGAAAACTTTAACATTGGCCATAACTTTTGCAATATTGAAGATAGGAACTTGATATTTGGCATGCATGTGTATCTCATGGAGCTGCACATTTTGAGTGCTGAAAGGTCAAGGTCATCCTTCAAGGTCAAAAACAAAATCCAAGGGAAGTAACAAGCTTTAAAGGGAGATAATTTCTATTTATCATTTGGCAGGTACAGATCATTTTCACAAGCGAAGTAATAATTTTTAAAGGGGTATAAAAAAATAAAAAATAATTCAAAGCGGCGCAGTAGAGGGCATTGTGTTTCTGACAAACACATCTCTTGTTTTACTTCATAAAGACCTGCCAAATATTGGCTCTTTCCCTTTTTTAAACCTTTAATTATATTAGTTATCCTGATCCAGTGTGGAAAAACATAGCATAATTAAATCATCTGTTGCCTTGAATTTGTTATAAAACAGTAAAATATGTTAAATTGATTATTTAAGACTTACTTTTTTTCCCCCCAAAATCAGGCGTTTAACGCGATTGTTCTCCCTCAAAATAGGCCAGGCCTTTTCCCCAAAATCAGATAAAAAAAAACTGAGTTCACGTACACAGCAGCATGTGTATTGAGCACAAATATCTTTAGATTACATTGGCCCTATGCCCAGAAGTAGGCGAAGAAGACTTAGTACAGGCCTTTTCCTGGTGTATCTAAGGGTCCATTGAAAGGACCAATTCCCGAATCAAAATGGTGGAAAAAATAAAAAAAAAAATTTTAAGGAAGTGACTTATTTATGATTATTATACCTCAAATTATTTCAATTACATCTAACAAAGTATATAACTATAATATATATGATTTTCTTCTTCTAATTTGAATTATTATAAAGCGTGATGTAAAATTAGGTTTTCCCAAATCAATGGACTTTTCACGCGAAAATTTTCCCAAAATGGCCAGGAAAAGGCCTGTAGTACTGTAAGTAAGTAGATTACATTGAATGAACTTTTATGGTCATTTTTATGTTAAATGAGAATTTAAAGTAACTTGTTGTTGTTTTCAGATTAAATCCTATAGCCAGACATATAGGTAGGAAAATTCAGGAGAACTTTGCAGAGGCCTGTATATTTATGGTGAGATGATTTTCATATACAGTTATTATTGTATTAAGATTGCAGGATATATCGGTTCGTCAATGTAGGTCTGTTGGTCTATTAAGTCTTTGGTTTTTATACCACTTTGTATTCTTAAGTTGTCATGTCGTCTTCACCAAAGAATATTAAAATGCTTTTGGGAATTATTATGTTAGTATCTCGACAGAGTTCGAACAACTGATGTGTGGCACAATATCGGCATGAAATCCAACAGCTTGCATGGTTTACTTTTCTTTTTTTTACATTCAGGCTTCACTAAATGTTTGAAAAGAAAAGGTCCAAGCATTGATATTGTCATTGGAACTGCCAACTTTTCTTGATATTGATCTAGACTTCGTCTTTTCTGTAAAAGAGACCTTTTTACTGATTGACAAATAAACTCTTTTTCAAATTTTCTTTGGATCTTTACCTTACACAAACAAATATTTTCCTAGGAGAAACTTCACATTATTATGAACAGCTACTGCTGATCTGTTTACAGCTTGAATAATGATTGTAACTCTTTTGATTTTAACAAGTACCAGCTTAAGTATTTTTAGGACAATTTTAATTTTTAAGTGATGAGACTTTCTATAATTGCTCAAAAATATGAGCCTGGCTCCGTGAAAATGGGGTTTTGTGCATGTACATAAAGTGTCTTCCCAGATTAGCCTGTGCAGTGAGCACAGGCTAATCAGGTACGACACTTTCCGCCTAAACTGGATTTTTTGTCAGGAAGAGTCAACCTTTAAATAAAAAATATATATAAAAGCGGAAAGTGTCGTCCCTGATTAGCCTGTGTGGACTGCACAGGCTAATCTGGGACGACACTTTACGCACATGCATTAAACCCCCTTTTCACAGAGGCTCATATTGTACATTTTGTCACTGCTTGTATTTTCCTTTTGCAGGTTGATAATCACAGAGTGAACTCCCGAAGTGTCTCAGATGTGTATAAAGTATATAAATTATCAGACTCGTCAGAATGGAAAGAAGTCAAACAGTAAGCAGTTTAGAACTTCATCATACATCATGATGTTGATACTTCAACATCCATTTGTTTGAATTGCATGATCTTGAATGATTGACGGTAACCTAAATTTGGGGACTTTCTATAAATAATTTTGAGGTATTATTTCTAACATGATTGTGAATTATAATAAATATCTCTTTCAACAGCAGACTTTTATAAATAATTTCAATGTATTATTTCTAACATGATTGTGAATTATAATAAATACCTCTTTCAAGAGCAGACTTTCTATAACTAATTTTAATGTATTATTACTAACATGATTGTGAATTATAATAAATATCTCTTTCAAGAGCAGACTTTCTATAAATAATTTCAATGTTTTATTTCTAACATGATTCTGAATTATAATAAATATCTCTTTCAAGAGCAGACTTTCTATAAATAATGTCAATGTATTATTTCTAACATGATTGGGAATTATAATAAATATCTCTTTAAAGAGCAGACTTTCTATAAATAATTTCAATGTATCATTTCTAACATGATAATTGTGAATTATAATAAATATCTCTTTCAAGAGCAGACTTTTTATAAATAATTTCCATGTATCATTTCTAACATGATTGTGAATTATAATAAATATCTCTTTCAAGGGCAGACTTTCTATAAATAATTTCAATGTATTATTTCTAACATGATTGTGAATTATAATAAACATCTCTTTCAAGAGCAGACTTTCTATAAATAATTTCAATGTATTATTTCTAACAATTTTTGTGAATTATAATAAATATCTCTTTCGAGAGCAGACTTTCTAAAAATAATTTCAATGTATTATTTCTAACATGATTGTGAATTATAATAAATATCTCTTTCAAGAGCAGACTTTCTATAAATAATTTCAATGTATTATTTCTAACATGATTGTGAATTATAATAAATATCTCTTTCAAGAGCAGACTTTCTATAAATAATTTCAATGTATTATTTCTAACATGATTGTGAATTATAATAAATATCTCTTTCAAGAGCAGACTTTCTATAAATAATTTCAATGTATTATTTCTAACATGATTGTGAATTATAATAAATATCTCTTTCAAGAGCAGACTTTCTATAAATAATTTCAATGTATTATTTCTAACATGATTGTGAATTATAATAAATATCTCTTTCAAGAGCAGACTTTCTATAAATAATTTCAATGTATTATTTCTAACATGATTGTGAATTATAATAAATATCTCTTTCAAGAGCAGACTTTCTATAAATAATTTCCATGTATTATTTCTAACATGATTGTGAATTATAATACATATCTCTTTCAAGAGCAGATGTCATCATATCAGAGATTGCAAGCTTAATAATTGGCAATAAGGGATGGAAAAACTAAATAATGATCTGTCAGGGATGGGAAACTAAATTATTATCTGTCAGGGATGGGAAACTAAATTATGATCTATCAGGGATGGGAAACTAAATTATGATCTATCAGGGATGGGAAACTAAATTATGATCTGTCAGGGATGGGAAACTAAATTATGATCTATCAGGGATGGGAAACTAAATAATGATCTATCAGGGATGGGAAACTCAATTATGATCTGTCATGGATGGTAAACTAAATTATTATCTGTCAGGGATGGAAAAATAAATAGTGATCTATCAGGGATGAGAAACTAAATTATGATCTATCAGGGATGGTAAACTAAATTATTATCTGTCAGGCATGGAAAAATAAATAGTGATCTATCAGGGATGAGAAACTAAATTATGATATGTCAGGAATGGGAAACTAAATTATGATCTATCAGGGATGGCAAACTAAATTATGATGTATCAGGGATGGCAAACTAAATTATCATCTATCAGGAATGTCAAACTAAATGATGGTCTATCACTCAGGGATGGCAAACTAAATGATGATCTATCAGGGATGGCAAACTAAATTATGATCTTTCAGGGATGGCAAAGTAAATTATGATCTATCAGGGATGGGAAACTTAATGATGATCTATCAGGGATGGGAAACTAAATTATGATCTGTCAGGGATGTAAAACTAAATAGTGATCTGTCAGGGATGGGAAACTAAATTATGATCTGTCAGGGATGTCAAACTAAATAGTGATCTATCAGGGATGGGAAACTAAATTATGATCTATCAGGGATGGGAAATTAAATTATGATCTATCAGGGATGGAAAACTAAATTATGATCTGTCAGGAATGTCAAACTAAATAGTGATCTATCAGGGATGGGAATCTTAATAATGATCTATCAGGGATGGGAAACTAAATTATGATCTGTCAGGGATGTCAAACTAAATTATGATCTGTCAGGGATGTCAAACTAAATAGTGATCGATCAGGGATGGGAAACTTGATGATGATCTATCAGGAATGGCAAATTAAATGATGATCTGTCAGGGATGGCAAGCTAAATTAGGATCTATCAGGGTTGGCAAGCTAAATTATGATCTATAAGGGATGGCAAACTAAATAATGATCTATCAGGGATTTCAAACTAAATTATGATCTATCAGGGATGGCAAGCTAAATTATGATCTATCGGGGATGGCAAACTAAGTTATGATGTATCAGGGATGGCAAACTAAATTATCATCTATCAGGAATGTCAAACTAAATGATGGTCTATCACTCAGGGATGGCAAACTAAATGATGATCTATCAGGGATGGCAAACTAAATTATGATCTTTCAGGGATGGCAAAGTAAATTATGATCTATCAGGGATGGCAAACTAAATTATAATCTATCAGGGATGGCAAACTAAATTATCATCTATCAGGAATGTCAAATTAAATGATGGTCTATCAGGGATGGCAAACTAAATGATGATCTATCAGGGATGGCAAACTAAATTATGATCTATCAGGGATGGCAAACTAAATTATAATCTATCAGAGATGGCAAACTAAATTATGATCTATCAGGAATTTCAAACTAAATGATGGTCTATCAGGGATGGCAAACTAAATAATGATCTATCAGGGATGGCAAACTAAATTATGATCTATCAGGGATGGCAAACTAAATTATGATCTATCAGGGATGGCAAACTAAATTATGATCTATCATGAGTCAAACTAAATGATGATCTATAATGGATGCAAACTAAATTATGATCAATCAGGGATGGTAAACTAAATTTGAATCAATCAGGGATGGCAAACTCAATTATCAATCAGGGATGGCAAACTTAATTATGATCTATTAGGGATGGCAAACGAAATTATGATCTATCACGGATGGCAAACTAAATTATGATCTATCACGGATGGCAAACTTAATTATGATCTATAAGAGATGGTAAAATAAATTTGAATCAATCAGGGATGGCAAACTAAATTATGATCAATCAGGGACTTATTTGGTTAAGCTGACATGTACTTTATTTATAATACAGACTTAGACTTAAAGAGAGTATGCACAATTTTGTCAAATATTTATGAATTTTTATAAAATGTGTAAAAAACTTATTATACATATATTTCAATATAAATTTAAATAAAAGTTAAGAAGAACATGAATCTAAAAATGCGAAATAAGCCAGATATTTAAATCTGAAATCGAAAATGTCTGTACAGTCGAATTCGCCAGCATGAATTTCATGCATGTACAATGTGAATCTAAATTTAGTTTTAGTGCAGATTTTTTCATATGACACAAAGACGCAATTTTGTTTCCTAACAAATACGAGTGAAAGTGTCGGCATCGGCTTTAACCAGCGCTTACTTGTCTTTGCTGCATTTTATGAAATTCGTCTTCAATGTATAATTTTTCTTGCCTATTTTGTGTTATTGTAACATATTTTTATCAATATATTACAATAGAACACATAAAAAAATTGTGCATACTCACTTTAAATTGAAATATCTTTTGTGTCACTTCCCACAACCGACCCAAGAAATTTGCATTGATCAAAAATGATGTTAAGCAAGATAGAAAAAAAATGTTTTGATTTTTTTTAGATGTGAGACTTTTAATACGCACTGAACACTGTAGACTGTTATGAAACATACATAAATGTACTAAATAATCATAACAAATAACATAATAATAAAATATATTCCCCATTTACCTACCCACCTTTATTAACTATGGGTCATTGGAGGGGAAACAAAAAATATTTTAAGTTCTGTCCATTTGCTTTTTCTTGATTTTCTGATTATAAAGTTTAATAAGATTTCTAGTGCTTTCTCTATAAATACCAGCCCTGATTACGCTATTGGAAAATCAGCATTCATCACCTTTATCTCAAATCTCTATGAAATACATTAAACCAAATTGTGTTAATGCTCAAACGTTACAACTGTTCTCATTGATTCTTCTCGTCTTTCCGCAGGGAAACCATTGACGAGCATACTCGCCAGGCGTCTGCCGTGTTGCTGGAGCAAGAGCAGTACCGCTACCTGACTGACTTTGATAACCACCTGGACAACGTGACCAATGACTGGAGGAACGTCAAGCTGANCCCCCCCCCCCCCAAACTAGTGGGAGACATTATAATCATTGCTCTTGTCCGTCCGTATGCACGTACGTCCTGAAGCTTCTGTCTTCAACTCCTTTTTTTACTACTGGACCGATCTTGCTCAATCTTTCACAGTTAAATGACCTTACGTGTCGATGATCTTTAAGAAAGGAATTTTGGCTTGGACGAGTTTTGGCAGAATTATTTAGTTTTTCCTCTATAAAATATATTATCTCAAAGTTATGTGTTATTTCTAAATTTATTAACTCCACCAATTTTAGGTCAAACTTTCACAGTTGAATGACCTTAATGTTAAGATGATCGTTAAAAATGATGGCCCTTTGTCTTTTTGTCCACTGTTGTATATAAAGTGGATTTGTTGGTTTCCGAACATGTGTTGTGGGGGCATCAGTGTCTGTGACACGTTTCTAGTTTAGATTGTTATTACTAAAGGATCAATGTTATATAAATAGGGTGCATACATTTGTACATAATTATTACTGTAGAATCAGTTTTATTTAACTATGGTGTTCACATGTGTACAAAATTATTACTGAAGAATCATAAAAAAAAATGAGGCACACATCTTTTGTTTACTGTTTATGAATTTTTAAGATGAATGGAAATACATGTGTACATTAGCAGAATAGATAAGTACATTTTCTTGTATGCAAGTATGTTAAATGTGGAGTGAGGGCCCTAATATAGATCAGTTTAGGTTATTAAGAGCTAGTAATTTGTATATGGCAACCTGGCAAGCAATCTAGGGGTTTTTCACACTAAATCAATATTAATTTGATAAAAGAAATCTTATGGAAAGTTAAAAAGTTGTTGTCACAGGATTTGAGGCGTGCTCAATAAATGTTTGTGCATAAAGTGGATTTTGACTAAGAAGGGACTTTCTTTAAATGAAAAATATCATAAAAGCGGAAAGCGTTCTTGATAGCCTGTGGGGACTGCACAGGCTAATTTATTGTCATAAATGTCACAGCTGGGTTGAACTCTTGTTTACAAGGTGTTGATCCAACTGTGGATTGAATGCCATCAGGGTTTTATTGTTAGTAAAATTATTTTTGTTGAAAGTGTTCTTGGTGCTTATTTTACCATATTGTCACCTAGGTGTTCCTTTATTTCATTTGATATTTGTTGTCGAAAATGTTTTGTATTTTATATATCAAAATTTTATTCAGTGCATACATTATACATTCAAGAATATCATAATATGTATTATGGTCAATGTTTTATCTTGGTCTTTGTTTAGCACCATGTAGTTTGTCTTATTACATGAATGAAACTAAAACAACACAGATGGTTGAGTCAAGTAAAAATTCTGGAATGTCACAATTTTGCTATTTATTATTGAACATAAAATCATGTAGTTATTATGACTATCTAATTAAATTAAAGATCTCTTATTATTTGTATGCCCCCAGATCAAATGATCAGGGGTATATTGTTTTTGGTCTGCCTGTCTTGTCAATCTGTTCCAAAACTTTAACCTTGGTCATAACTTTTGCAATATTGAAGATAGCAACTTGATATTTGGCATGCATGTGTATCTCATGGAGCTGCACATTTTGAGTGGTGAAAGGTCAAGGTCATCCTTTAAGGTCAAAGGTCAAATATATGGCTTTAAAGCACAGTAGAGGGCATTGTGTTTCCCAAACACAGCTCTTGTTTTTCCATGAGTTGTAATTCTCAGAATTTAAAAGNCAAAAACTAGGTCACAGGGTCACTTAGTGCATTTCAAGGATAACGGGCGTATCTTGTGACAATTGGCACTCTTGTTTTTTTTTACAAGAGCTTGTCTTGTGTTTATTCTGGGTTCCAGGCCTTTCCCCTGGATTTTGGTAAGGCAGCTAAAGATCCGCAGCTTATTTTTGTATGAAGTTTCATGTGTCTAAAATGTTTTTCTACACGCATTGAGACCTAAAACAATCCCATAATGGTAATGTTTGGAAATGCAAGCACAGGGGCACCCCAGATTTGGAAATTCAAGAACAATGGAACCCCAGATTCAGACACAGTGGCATTCCTTAAATTAAAGGCCCTAACAAAAAGCCACAATGGCGTTTTGTTTTATGAAGCGTTATGTGTATTATCAAGTGGTGAGAAGGAAAAAAGTCACCAGCAGACTTCACTTAAGGTCATGCACTGATGCAGTTTTAGGACTTATTCTCACAGGATTTATTTGCAAATTCAGTATGCTGAACGTTTCTTTGTAAACAATGTGTATGAATTCATAAATGTGCTATTTCAAATTGATTAAATGATTATCCTTGTAAGTGTAACTGATCATTGCGAACAGGCCTGTGTGGTTCCTGATCATTGCGAACAGGCCTGTGTGGTTCCTGAATGACAAGTGCCAAACACTTGAGCTGCCCACTTTAGCAAATCTTTCTGTTGTTATCAACCGTAGTTATTTGTACACACTCATGTAATTTGCAACACTTACAGTCATGCCATATTTATTTGGAATTATACTATATATTTACTTTTTAGCTCACCTGAGTACAAAGTTCTCAGGGTGAGCTATTATGATCACTATATTATGTTGCGTGTTGTCATCTGGTTACACTATAGATACTGTTTTTTATGTCCCCCAGTCTATACTTTATGTCCTCCAGTCTATACTTTATGTCCCCCAGTCTATACGTTATGTCCTCCAGTCTATACTGGGGGACATATTGTTTTTGCCCTGTCTGTTTGTTGGTTTGTTTGTTTGTTGGTTTGCACAAACTTTAACATTGGCCATAACTTTTGCAATATTGAAGATAGCAACTTGATATTTGGCATGCATGTGTATCTCATGGAGCTGCACATTTTGAGTGGTGAAAGGTCAAGGTCATCCTTCAAGGTCAAAGGTCAAATATATGTGTTAAACTCGCTNTGTACCATGGGTATGGAATACCTTGTCCCACATTCATTATCCGTAGGACCGTCACTCAATCTTAGACATTTGTGTCGTGTTCTGAGAAAACTGGGCATAATGCTTGTGCGTAAATTGTCATCCCAGATTAACCTGTGCAGTCCGCACAGGCTAATCGGGGACGACAATTTCCGCTTTTATGGAATTTTTCATTTGAATGTCTCCTCTTAGCGAAAATCCAGTTTCGGCGGGAAGTGTCGTCCCTGATTAGCCTGTGCGGACTGCACAGGCTAATCTGGGATGACACTTTAAACACATGCATTTTGTCCAGTTTTCTCAGAATTCGACACATTTAGCCAAACAAGCATGCTCATATAGGGCCTGTTTCCTTACGTTCGTACCTATATTATGTTGAGGCTATTTTTGGAATTGATTGCCTAAAGGTTGCAGTATTTTATTCAATATGCAAGTGCATAATCAACATAACATTTCAAATACAACTTCATCAGACATATCTGTTTTCTTGTTGAACAAATATAGCTATACAAATAATGCAGCCAAAAAATGTACAGTAAAAATGATCATTATACAATTTTCATTGGGCACTCTTTATGAACTTGAGTATTCTACATGTATTTAGAAATGTGTGCATAGATGTTTAGTTTCTTTTCATTGATTTGCACAGTTTAAGCATGTTACATTCCTTCCAT
>VMBQ01009259.1:9311-34182 GCA_007657795.1 Dreissena rostriformis
GGTCAATCTCAACTATGCATGGACCCATTACCAACCCTGGGGCGCCCCGCTCCCATAGACCACACCCACCCAAAATTGCCTTTTACTATAATTTCTTCATTTCTACACCGATTCACTTCAAATTGATACTGAACTTCTCTTATGACAATACGGTCAATCTCAACTATGCATGGCCCCATAACCAAACCTGGTGCGCCCTGCCCACATAGGTCACACCCACCCGAAATTGCCTTTACTATAACTTCTTCTTTTCTACACCAATTCACTTCTAATTGATACTGAACATCTCTAATGACAATACGGTCAATCTCGACTATGCATGGCCCCATTACCAACCCTGGGTCTCACCTAGGTCAAACATTCGGTGTGGGGATATGCGTCGGCCTCTGCCGCGCCATTTCTAGTGTTAATTATTTAAAACATGTTGATACGTAATGAGTATGAACATCAAATAATTCCGAACATTTTCGAACCAAATAAAAAAATAAAATAAATCCCGACCTACACATTCTCATTTTTTTGAGCCCGTAACCGGAAACATACATGTTTTTTTAGGCCTTATTAAAAGTGTATTATAAAAATATAGTTTGAGTAAGTGTTTATTATGTGTAAAGCAACGATTGAATCCATTTTTGTTTAAGTTAATATTATTCTTGAAAATAATAAATTAAACCCCTTTAATTACATACATTAAAAATAAGATCATTATCATTTTGACGATTCAGTACCCTGGTCTTGTGTTGTACCCATCCCAATTTTCTTTGTTCATTACTGATNTTTCGACACATGTTCTTCTTAACTTTTATTTTAATTTATATTAAAATAAATGTATGCTAATTTTTTACTCATTTTATATAAATTCATGTTTATTTGACAAAATCGTACAGTCCCGCTTTAATGTCATTTTATTACGATGTTATTACTACTACCTTTTGTCCTGTGCCTACTTAAAGTGTCAGTAGGGTATTATAAAAATATAGTTTGAATAAGTGTTTAATATGTGTAAAGCAACGATTGAATCCATTTTTTTTAAGTTAATATTATTCTTCAAAATAAATAAATGTATAATTAAACCCCTTTAATTAAATACATTAAAAATAAGATCATTATCAATTTGACAATTCAGTACCCTATTATTGTGTTGTACCCATCCCAATTTTCTTTGTTCATTACTGATCAACTTTAAATACCCATTTGATAACTGTTGTGAATATTACTGTGTGTGATTAGCATATCAGATTTAACAAATTGTTTGAGACTTGTAACATAGCCAATTCTCATTAGCAGGTAATGTTAATCTTAAAACATAACCGACCCCATTGAATTTTTATTAAAAATGAATGTACTTCATCAATAGTTGAAACCCGAAAATGCCAAAGTCACTGAGTACAAATCAACGAAGCTTTACTGCACATGTTTTTTTTGGGTTTAGCTGTCTAATCCGGCTTTGCACCTAAAATGACCGTTATAAACAGCCTATAAAATGTTGGGGAAATTTATTGTCAGTTTACCCGAATGAATAGATCCTGATATTTCATTGGCTGATTTGAGAGAAATCTCCCATAACATTGGCCACATTTCTGAGTCTTTGTACTGCGTATTTTATGTAATACTGTTCAGTGTAGGGATATACAAACAACTCTCTGCATGTTCATAGACATAGACACAACTTTTGGCCCAATTACAATTACACATTAAGTTCCATCTTGCAGAATTTAGGAGTCAGTGCTAGGTAAATCGTCAGAGGAATACAGAATGGATTATCGATAAACGCTTTATGTTTGATAAATCAGTGTTGCTTTCAAGATATAAAATAACACGAATTTTATGGAAGAAACGAATGAAAAACTATCGATAAATGCCACTTATTTTCATTGTGAGAAAAAAAGCTACCGAAATAGTGTAGTGTCAGTATAAGAGGGAAATCGTTAAATTATCTGGTCACACATCTGTGACTTTAACTTATGCGGTCAGCCTGTCTAGAAATCATTCTTGAAAGCCAGAATAGCCGACATATGCAAAATTGCTATTTAAAAACACAGTCTGACTTCAATTTTCTATCGAAAAGTATCGTGGTTAGATGTTCCATTTACAAGACACAATGAGATTTTTAAAGACCCGCGTCATGCGAAAATGGGTCTTATGCCATATGCGGCCAGCAAAGCTCCAGCCCAGCCTGCCCATACAGAGGTACCTATTGAGACCACGAATGATTGTATAGCTTCAGCGCAGCCAGATTGGGCTTGAGCTACGCTGGCCGCATTTTCCATGAGACCCGTTTTTTCCACGACACAGCTCTAAAAGTTTGATTTGAATGTGTGGTAAGAGTACTGCATCTTTATAACATATTTACATACCATATATTTCAATGGCGAAGAAAAATGATTCATAACAACTCACAAAAGGACACTTGGATGTGATCTCACGTAGTATTATTTTTATCTACCTACACTATTCTAGGGTTTTAAAATATGTGTACTTCTTAACAAACATCATGCGATGGATATGCAACTAACAAGTGAAAACACAACAACAATTAAACATTTGCTTTCAATTTAATTATTTATAAACGTAAATTTTCTACCTTTATTTCAAAGTACATGTGTTTATACGCCTAATATCTTTTAAAAAGATTTTCCGTGTTAACAATATCAAATAAACTGGTTGTATAATAGTTAATTCTCAAATGTCTTGCAATTATGCAATTTTATAACATTGAACAATTGTATAATCGTATAAGACTAATAATAGAAGTACAAATTAACTCTCACCAATTGCAGTGTATGAACTTAGATAATTGTATTTTTGAACACCATTCCTACTTCCAACTGTTGTGTGGTGGGGAGAAGGAGGATGTGTATGTGGGTTTTGTAAATGTGGGCTGGCAGGGGGTTGTATGTGAGGGGGTGGGGAATATTTGATTACTGTGTATGTCCATTTTTTCATTGGTCTGAAACACTACAACATTTCCTGAAAACATTTATTTTAACTCATTAAATTCAAAATACATTTGTTTCTGTTATATATATATATCATACAACAGTCACAAAAAAGTGCCTGAAGTGTTGATCCCATGTGTTATATGCCTACAGTTCTTACATCAGATAGCAAACGTTTATGGAATTTCATATGTCTTCCTTGAGAAGTTTTATCAATGGACAAAATACATCTTCGAATAGGTTTTCTTCTGTCTGACTCTGTGATGAGAATAATGAAACATAGAACTGCTAATTTTTCATTGAAAATTGAACAAGATACTATGGAGCACAACAAAGTCAAAGTGACCTAAATGCCTTTGTTAGAACTGAAGTTTCTAGCTGTCATTTTTAGCTCACCTGTGCACAACGTGCTAATGGTGAGCTTATGTGAAATCTTGTTTTCCGTCTGGAATTGTTCCTCCTGCGTCAGTGGGTTGTGCTTCGTCCAAAAGTACCTTGTTAACAATTTAGAGGACACAATTATTGTCCTATCTTCATGATTTTGGTAAGAATAGTAAGTTTGTTTCAATTATATATTTGCCGAATTTGATTTGAAACTGGGTCACGTTAGGTTAAAGACTAGGTCACTTAGTCAAGAAAAAGCTTGTTAACAGTTTAGAAGTCTTATTTGTAGTCCAATCTGCATGAAACTTCATGGTCAGAAAATTTGTGCTTGCGATGTATCGGCTGAGAATGAAAATTGCTGTGGTTGGTGTAATAACAACGCCACCAGGAGCGGAGCAGTTTACCTAACATCTAACATGGCTTTAGCACAGGGTTGTAAAGTTCCGGAATAATCTGGAAATCCGGATTTGGAGGCTCCCGGGCCAGTATTGAGATCGTCGTAAATCCGAGAAGTTTTTTTTTCAAGCGGGGGTNTTTTTAACTGCAGATTTTTAGGTCAAATGTTTGAATTTATCAATGTAGAGCATTTAATGACATGCTTCAATACATGCCAAAATCTAGTGGACAGTCCCTTTAAGCAGCATAGAATCGGATGAAAACAATTTTCGGTAACAGTCTCCTGTGGAAATTCATTTGGTAACTTTTCAATATCGCACGTTATACACGCCATTTTGAATGGTTTACAAGGACCACTGCACAAATAAACATGTACGTAAATGACATTGTTTGTCATTTTCAGTAAATACAATGTCACATTAAACTCCGATTTAAAAAAAAACGGTTTGCTGAAGTAGATAATGCATGTGACTATCGACAAAATCTGGAAGTATTGATAAATATAGAGGCACTGTTAGGGGTAAATTTTTCATTCAATCTCAATCTGCACGTGTTTTGTGCGTTTGCATTTTCAATTCTTTACATTCCTGATTGCATATATTCTTTACATATTAAAACATATATCGTGTGCTTGCTGTCGACCAATTGCATGTTTGTAATAAACACATAAATTATGTAACACCCATTCTAGTCCTTCGCGTTTAAAGTCCAAGGACAAAGTTAATTTACAGTATTAAAGGTTATTTCTCAAGTCGGAATGATAAGATTACAATAATGAACTCGTTAAAGCGAAAGCAGTGTTTTCATTTTCTTTTTGCAGCCACGAAATGCTTTAAGTGATTACGTACGCTCGTTTCGAAACATGTAGACGAATTCATTCGTTTCGGTAGACTTAGCACATTTTTGAGGATTATCAACAGCCAATACAATGTTGGAGGTATTTCCCGCCAATAGACCCGAATGAGTAAAATGCTACTACTGCGTAAGTCTGCATTGATCTTATTGAACATTTAAGGGATGCAACATAACGTTTACTTTACTTACGACGCTAGCCGAATGTTGAGCCGGAAGTTGCAGTATTTCGTATAGAAATAATTAGCGGGTGCAACAGTTCTACACTCTAGTCTCCAATTAATTAGATTGTGTTTGCGTGTTCCTTTATATAAGTCCGTCAGAACGTGATTACTTTCTAGCTGTGTTCTTAAATTTATCAATTATGTTAAAATTACAGTATGTGCACTTATATTCGTTATATAATGTAATAATTGATATTCACTATCTCCCTACTTTGATATACTTACAAAAGTCATGTTATGCAGTTTTATATTGACACACCAACATTTTAAATTACTGGGTTCGCATAAGTTTGCGTTCCAGCACACACACTGTGCACTTTCTTTAAACGTAATTAGTTCCATCCCGCGGTATATCAAGGTCACTGCGCGGTCATCCTGTCTGGAAATCGTCCATGCAAACCAGAATAGGCGAACGCCATTTGAGCGTTTGATATTAAAAATACAGCCTACTTAAATTTACTACCAAAAAGTATTATGGTAATCTTAACACACCATATATTTAAATTGTAAAGAACAAACTAATATTGAAGACATTCTATGCCGTGTGAGGGCGCATATACTATGATCTGATGTAACGGCAGTATCATTTATAGCTACATACACATATATCTATTCAGTTTGAATCATCGTCGGATACCCACGTTCGACCAATTCCGCTACTCTCCATTTATCTAATGCTTGAGAGTAACGGAATGAATTAGTCGTGGGTATCCGACGATGGTTTATATATACGTTTAGATATATCCTCGAGTCGCATATTTCCTATATGTCTTATATTCCTAAAATAACTACATATATAAATGTTTATTAATAAAACGCATAGGAGATGTGATATGTTTTATGTATTGACTTAAAATGCATACAAACAACTCTTTAACATAAATATGCAATACAGTACATAATGAACATTTTATGGCACGTGGTGGATAAGATACTAACAACTGAAAACTAACCTAACAACAATTAAACCTTTGTTTTCAATTGAATTATCTATAAACCTTATGTCTAAACCTTTTTTTAAATCAGGCTACACGCCGAATATATTTTTTTTCTAAAATAGTTCATGATAAAACTTAAACGTAGGACACGGCCTTTATGATTGTGTGTGCATAGTCTATATATAGGCCTATGCATGTACATTGTACCTGTGATTTTCAGAAATTTTCTGATAAAGGCTTAGATCTACCGCTTTGGTGACGACCGACATTTGTCAGCGCAAAATCAAGAAGAAATGTAGTGAATTTAGCAAATACACAGCACCATGGACGAGCTAACATGATGTAACTCTTTTCAGTAAGTACATATTTTTGCATGGCTACTGAAGATTTTTTGTTATAGTTCTGGCTTTGCATTACTTATTTTTTTTAATGTCGCTTTTACTGACACAGCTGGAATTTGGAAAGTTGCAAGTTTTGATGTTGATTATGTGAGGAGGTTATTAAGTTGAATAATTAATTTATAAATGTGTTTAAGTATTTTTTTAGATCACCTGAGCACAACGTGCTCATGGTGAGCTATTGTGATCGCCTTTTGTCTGTCGTGCGTCGTCCGTTGTCAACATTTACCTTGTAAACACTCTAGTCGGACTATTAAACACTCTAGAGCCCACAGTTATTGTCCAATCTTCATGAAACTTGGTTAAAACCTGTGTCCCAATAATACCTTGGACGAGTTAGAAAATGGTTCCGGTTGATTAAAAAACATGGCTGCCAGGGGGCGTGGCAGTTTTCCTTATATGATTATAGTAAAACCTTGTTAACACTCTAGAAGTCACATTATTAGTCCAAACTTCATGAAACTTGGTCAGAACATGTGTCTTAATAATATCTTGGACGAGTTAAAAAAATGGTTCCGGTTGGATGAAAAACATGGCCGCCAGGGGGCGGGGCAGTTTTCATTATATGGCTATAGTAAAACCTTGTTAACACTCTAGAAGTCACATTTAGTGTCTAATCTTCATGAAACTTGGTCAGAATATGTGTCCCAATCATATCTTGGACAAGTTCGAAAATGGTTTCGGTTTGATGAAAAACACGGCCGCCAGGGGGCGGGGAAGTTTCCTTATATGGCTATAGTAAAACCTTGTAAACACTCTAGAAGTCACATTTATTGTGCGATCTTTATGAAACTTAGTCAGAACATTTGGTCTAATGATATCTTGGATGAGTTCGAAAATTGTTCCAGTTTGATGAAAAACATGGCCGACAGAGGGCGGGGCAGTTTTCCTTTTATGGCTTTAGTAAAACCTTGTTAACACTCTAGAAGTCACATTTTTGGTNTATGGGGGGCATGCATGTTTTACAAACAGCCCTTGTTTTCCGGATTTCAAATTTGGGACAATTGACACCCCTGATCGTCGAAGTCTTTGACAAATGCTATGCAAAGATATCAATTGGACACCGTCTTAGACAGTTAAGACAAATATAAACTGTATTTCTATAATCACATTTGCATACTATCCATTAAAAATATATATATTTTAGTGCAAAAAGCAAGCTTGTCAAATGATTAGTACCTTTTTCGCATTCAAGTTTGTTTTGCAATGTCTGAACAGTCTCCATCCTCTTCTCTTGTCCACCTCTTTTAGCGCAGCAAAATGATCTTCAGCGTCATAACCAAAGGAGTGAAACTGCTCTTTCTCATCAAGCAGTAAGATTGTTGGTGTTTTCGGTGTGGCCTGTGTACGCGATAAACTCCCAGACCACCGGTCTCGCTTGGTGAGCACTTTAGTGGGAGCGTTTATGTGCGAATAGCCACATCCACTGAATGTAGTTCCGATATCAAAAGCAGCCACCACCAGAAGCGTCTTGTCAAAACGATTGAAACTTCAGCTGCACCAGCAGGACAAAAAAACATTACAACACAAGTCCATTATATATTGAGTCATATATTCAAATGTGGAATATGTTTATTAAATGTATACTTAAAAAATGGAAAATAACATATACAGCGTTAATATGATAATGAATTTGACGGTGTGCGATAAATATAATCGCAAGTAATCAAGTATATTTTTGCTTAAATATACATTTGATAACTGTGTGACATAGATATGAAATATAAAAATTAATTATCTTTTACACTTTAACTCATGAAGGTTATTAACTGTAAGACCACACAAGCCTTAATGTTATTTAACACGTGACATTACCAGGAAAAACAACAATGAGTGTTTAATGAGCCAAAGTTTGTTCGCGTTATAATGATACCTGGTTCGTGCCCAAACAGCAGGGCCCCTTTCAGAGTCGCTAATGCGGCATCATCTGGAACTACGAGAGTACTTGTTCGCAGTTCTGCAATGATCCTCTCTTGAACAAACCTAGATTCTGCTAATTCGCCAACGAGTAATACAGTATCACATCTTGAATATTGTCTTGACAAAAGAGTGTGTTAATCTGGTAAACCAAAGGTTGTGTAATTTGTTCAAACCATGAGTTTCCTTCAGAAGAATCAATTCGTAGTTGTTTCTCAAAACCAAGATTCTTATTCATTTTTTTTAAATAATAATCTCCAAGAAAGCGCACGGTAGATCAAGATTTTATCCGTTCTTTGAATGAATTGCATAGGATTGCTTTTTAATTTCGAAATTCCTTATCATTTCAAAAAATCCTCCAATGTCCTTCGTGCGGAAGTCGTCGATTGCTTCTTTTCCAAACAGATTCTCAAGATGCTGAATGAACCTCTGATCGATATTAATACCTCCCAATGCCGCACAGCTTGTCTTATATACGTCTTTGATAGAACTTTCAGAAATTTCCTGGTGAACTGTTATATCCGCGGATGCATCTTGTATATAAAGGAGCAAGTGTTTGCACCGTTATAAACATGTGTTAGGTGATTAATCAATTACATTAAATAGATTAACCTTCACAATATATGCAGAAATCTGAATCCAATGTACAGCAAATACTCAAACAACATTTTCTTCAAACTTTAAAAAATAACAGATCAATATTTATAGGAAAAATCTCTTCATACCTCCTAGGTTTATGACCATGTATTTTGATCCAACTGATTTAAGATCATTCGCCTGTACGCTTCCAAATGTACACCATATGGCTGCAAGTTGATCTTCAAACGGTATTTCAAGTCTTTCAGCAACGACGCCCGCCTTTAAATTAAAGCAGACGAAATGTTTATATTGTGTTTAATAAGGTTATCAGAATGTGTGTGCACTTGATATAGAATCGCGTCATACTTGTTTAGTCTTGTTAAGGTCCGTACTCCCTTTAAAAAGCTCGAAAACTTTATTGGTTAGCAAACCACCCCTTTAAAACAAAATACTACCATAAATAATGAAAGCAGGCAGTTTAATATAGTGATTGCAGGTGCAAGCACTATATTTAGATATGTTCGGTCCACATAGGGAAATAAATTTTGAAGTTTGGAATGCGTACACCGCATTTGAATAATGATCAGTCCTATGCTCGTCTGACATACCCTGCATTTTCAACAAAGCATAATTTATTGCATAGATGATTACACTAGCATTTGAGATAACGATTCTGTTATTGGTGTCGAATAATGTGTCACTTAAACGTGGTTTTACGTGCAATTTATGTCGTGGTTTAATACGCAATTTTTTAGGAACAGAAAATAATAAATTGTGGACAAAGTCGTCTGCGAAGCTTTGAAGTAAAACGAATGCATTCAAAAACAAAATATTCAGACCTTCGCGGAAAGCGGGGTTTCGAATATGCAGTTACACTGTTACACTTAATAAAATCGATTTCAAACGCAATTTCTATCAATAGCGTAAGCATATTTGTATGTTCAGTAGTGTCACATCGATTAACGATAAATCCATTGAGTGTTCAATCCGTTTTATAAATAACCTGCTCAATCACGTTAAATTAGAATTACTGCATTCATCAGAATTAACAAGCTATGTTTACTTCACGGAATTTTTTTAACATGATTTCTCTAGATATCGCTAGTATTATGTACTGTTTAGCCCCGACGAAAAGTATCGTTGTGAATTAAATATGCACCATTGACTCCTTGTTTATACGTTTGAAACAACTTAATTTGTAAAACTATTTTATCATAAAAAGTATAATTAAAAACTATGTGTATACATGAAAGGTTGTAATAAAAACGCAAAATTTCTCAAATTTGATACAATTAAATGATGTACCCGATGTGATAAACTATATTTAAACCAGTTTGTACACTAACTTGAACCGAAAGAATGCGTTTATTTTCATATGAAAATTATAAACAATGTACTCACGATATATATGAACACATTTGGGAGTATAGCAATGGAGTTATGCCTTCCATGTTCTCTCAAACGTGTCGAATGAGAACGAATAACACCATGCCGTTAAGCAATTACACAAACAAACATTAGGCTTGTACAATGTATGAAATATGTATGAAATATGTTTGATCTAAAGTTTATGATTAATGTACTAGAAACTGACCTTTATAACAGAGCTTTTTATGAACTGTTTTCCAGCATCACCCCACATTGCTGGAATAGGGATCACATACCGTTGGTCGGTTTCTTGAAACTCGGATGTTTTTGACCGAATATTTCCTTCAAAGATTCCTTGTAAATATTTGATCGCCATGGAAAATACGTCGATTGCCGAGTAATCTCTTCCTTCGTCATCCTGTATCTTTGTCTGCTCTGACAGATTATATGCAAAATATATCATACTTACATTCAGTCTAAATGCTATAGTATTAAGCACATGTGATAGACTCAGATATACTCATTCAGTTTAACCCCCAGTGACACCGGATGGGCGTGTTTACTACGACCAACTCACTCAATTTTTGGACAACGCCGACAGTTGTAGTAAAAACGAAAATGCGTTTTTCCCTCTAAGAAATCGAAATACCATAAACCATCACGTCGGTGCCTTGCTATCGGTTTTCATTGCGTTTACGCGGCATTTTAATCACGTGTTAAGCGTTTTCGCTTCGATTTTACTGCGATTTATCGGCGTTCATGCGGTGATCATGTGTCATGGAATACACACTACTTTTTGGTGTGTTTGCTATGACTCTACGGCGATCGGTGCACAGCGACCAAAATACATTCACAAACACTAATAAGAATCATATGTACGTATTGTAAACACAATAAGGTTCTCATGGAATCTTCGCGTCTGCAATTTCATGGCGACTCAAGTTAGACGATGCCACGTCCTTGTTTTCGTGTGTTGAGTTCACAGCGTTCTCAGGACGATCGCAATGCATTCTGGCTAGGACTCCATAAACCTCTGGGTTTTCTTCGAACACGGCTTATGAAGTCAGCCTAGCCAACTCCGGTAATATTGAACAATCCGCTTATAATTTGAAAGTGCGCAAGGTCACATACTGGTTAATATTTATCCAACTGCCGACACCACGTGTTTAGTTAAACGCAATACGAGTAAAGAAAAGAAATTGAATGGCTTTATTCGGACAGAGCAGAACCAAGGTATGGAGATGTGCAAAATCACGAGCTAAGTAATATGCTTGTTAAGTGCATTCCTCGAATATCAATACTTTTTCGGTTGCGCGCGACACAAGATTCTGATGGAAGGGAAGACTAAAAGACGAACGGACGAAAGTAAAATTTAAATGTCCCCATTTGAAAGATGGGGAATACACAGTCATATTATAAATAGCAAAATTACCATAATGTTATAAAGCTGCATTGGAAACTGTCGAAACAATCTCCATCTTGTGTGTGTGTTGTTTACAGCCAGCGAAGCAAAGTTGCTTTCAGCTTTAAATCCAAACGAATTAAACTGCCCTTTGTCATCAACGAGCACACTTGTGGGGCATCTCGGTGAGCACAATGTATGAGAAGTTCCGTCGTTCAACCAGTTTTCATTGATATGCAATTTGGTTGGATCACGTTTGAAGGAATAAGCAAGGCGGCTGCCTGTTGGACCGATTTCAAATGCGGCCACAACCAAGAACGACCGACTTCGAGGCATTGTCTTATTATCTCAGACAAAACCGTTTGTTGTGTTTTCAAGACCTATATAATATTTGGTAAACATACGTAAATCATGCATGCTAGTTGCATAACAATTCCAACTAAAATACTTATATTCGCGATGAATATGAACAATACGATAACAATATATGGTATTGCACTTTATTAACGTTGACTGTGTTATATTGTATATGCTAACATAAATATAGATATTATCTATATTTATGTCAGCATATAAAATATAACACAGTCAACGTTAATAAAGTGCAATACAACATTCTTAAGCAGAAGGAGTGGGAAGTCTCTGACATCAGTGTACGCAATTCGCATTGATCGACAGTGGTATCGTGTACTAACTTTAAATACAGTGCCAATATCGTTAGATAACTGATACGTTTAAACCATAAAACAATACCTGTGTGTAAAAATCAAATAACTAGCAGACTGCAATATTTGATATCAAATGCTATAGGGACATAGTTTAAGTATGTTAATTATTTTCACACTTTAGATATAACTGCGTATACTTTTAAATAAATGGGAGGAACGTAAGTTTGTTCTTTGTTCATAGTTCCCCATTACTTTTTTGAATATAGTTCCTTATTCAATTTAAACACATTTGATATAAGCTTTATAAATGATATAACATATAATTTATAAGTAAATAAAAACTATTTATAAACCAACTGCAATTTAATTCATAATTTAATTCACAAATTTAATAAAACATATTCCTTATTCAAACGGAACAAGAAACTAAACAACCTAACAATAACCAATTAATGTGAAAGTTACAAGTATTCGACAAGTTGAATTGAAGTTGAATTGAATGTCAAGCAACTCGAAATCATAAGCATTATGATAAATTGTCATGTTTCTTCTTCGCGCTTGTATATGGTTTCTTGTTTAAACCGAACTTGCAGTTTTTCCTTTGGTAATACTTCACATTAACCAAACCTAGAACATACACAGGTACATCATAGGTAGGATAAGGCTTAACAATGCAAATGGAGCCATGATAGACACACTGCTATGTTGAGATATGTTAAAATCAGGAGACTCGTTAAAAGTAAAATTTAATAAGTCGGGACTTTGTGTATTGCAACGGTTCGGGTCCGGTCGAAACTCGTATCGTGATCACCTGCTCAAGTCGAATGAATTAGTTAATCCATTCGTTCATTATTACCAACAATTACTAGCTACCATCTTATGTTTGTTAAGGGCTGCGCGACCACAATTTCGCAGTGTATCGTTACTAGTGTGATTTCATTTATTCGCATATTAACACATATGCAAAATAGTACACTTCTGTACAAAATATCTTAAAGATATAATTATAGGGAGCAATTACCATGAATAATATTATAGTTTATACAGCATACGAGTGATTCAAATGTGAACTGTGTTGTACTGTGAATGGATATTTATTTAAATGCATATTTATTATCATCCGTAAAACCGAAAAGCTCCCACCATACGGGAATACAATATGAATATCTAATTTTCATTATAAGTCTTAATTATATAAAAGAAAAGTCCCATATCTATGAAAAGGCGCAAACATGAACAGCATTCTAAGGTTAAAAATATTGATCCCAAATAGTTTGTTCGAAATTAAGGCCTGCGAGCAAGCAACACGGAATAAGCAGTGCAGTATTAATACCATAAACAATGTATATTTATAATAAAAAAAAATACTTAAAACACTTGCAATACTTATAATTTACACGTATTCGGTAAATTAAATGTAAGCATACATATTTGGAGATTATGTCAAAAACATTTTATTATCATTGCATCCAATACATTAAATACTAAATAGATGTTCAAACGCCAAACATTCCATCATATTCAAGTAGATGCAATCCTTGATATTTAAAGAAATTCGTTATATACTATAAAAATATGTTCACACGTATGAACAAAACTGTGTGTGAAACATAGGATCTTTTTCTTAAAATTAACAGAAAAATTCTTCCAATTTAAATGATTATTGAATTTTCTGATAGTTTTATATGCAATTAAATCAGGTTTCACAAATGAAACTGGTCCAAAAAGTACATTTTTTTAATTATAATATTTTGCACAGTTCATGTATTAGAAGATAAATTATGTTCACATTCAACACATCTACAGCTATCTTACAATCCGATTTGTTAAAGTATGTAAGTCGATTTGTCCGTGCAAAATGTATTGTAGGATAATAATTACATTCACACGTGTTGTAGATGTAGACCATAGGCTTTTATGTCTTGATATAATAATTTGTTTAGACTTTTTAAACTATGATAGTGTTGATTTTTTTTTTTTTAAAGATATACAAATACGAAAACACGTGAAAAAGTCCTTTTGTTCCCCATGTCAAAATTTCCAATATTATAGTATTGCCTAGGTGAGGAATCTAGACTGAGCAATATGAAATATTTGAGCACGATAGCTTTCGTTTACTAGATACAATTCATAGTTGTAGGCAGTGTATGATAGTGCATATTAAATCAGATATGTGAAAACAATATTTAAATACCAGTGTTTATAAAACAACAAATCAAACAACATAACCGACATCGCCATCTAATATCTCAATTACAAGGATTTTTAAATCGACTACTGACAAACTAGTTAGGTCAATATCTATTATTTGGACTCGAATAATGATGGTTATCTGTATTTTTTATATAGCATGAACATGCTGTGCAAGCATTATCCCCAGTAAAAGAACAATTAACTGTCTATAGTATGCATGTTGTTGCTTTGCTTATTATCTAATGACACTTAAATAAAACATTTTTTTCTTGATAATGCATTACCGTTTATTCTCTCCACCTTCTAAACGCAATAAAGGCTCACCGAGCCCAATGTTCTCATATCAGGTAGAATATGCACAAACATATTGGAAAGTTAAGTGGTCTCTATATGTCACAAACGTACGCACTTAAATTCGTGTCCTAAAATATTATCAGGTGCTTAAAAAGACTCACAATCACAGAATAAAAGGACGAAATCAATAACAAAAATATACCTTCTTTTCAATTATTTGCCAATTGTAGAAAAAAAAGTTCCTAATATGGCTGACAACTACACAAAAACCTTGACTAAGTTAACCTTTCCCCAACGATAGATCAAATGAAAACATAACTGTACGCCATAGGAGATTAATCAGTTTCTAACATTGGCTTCGACCTACTGTCAACCAATTGAATCAATAACCGTGTATTTGATAACTTGATATACGGTAACAGTCAAAGGATAGCCGATTAAATATCTATGGTGAAAAAGTAGTGCCTTACGAAAAACACAACCCAATGTAATTCTTGTTTATGTAACAGTTGTAGTACTATCCAAATGATTGTAGTGGATACGGAGGTGATTTTCACAGGTTTGTAATTGTTCAGCATTGTTTGTAGACTCAGATTGATGGGTTTCCAAAAGAACATCTCAAAATATTATGTTTTCCATAGAAAATATTATGGCATTTAACAAAAAACATACCAGTTTTGTCGTTCTTGTTTGTTTAAATATCATTTGTGAATTGAAGTTTAAGAATGAAACCCAACAAAAAAATTGATAACTTTTACTTGTTTATGTTAATTAAGTCGGCCCATTTAATTACGACTTTCAAGTCGAAAGTCAAAGACAAATGTTGTTGTATTTACTGTATGATCTTAGAAGTCTTAATGCCGCAAATGATGTTAATTAACATAAAATAATATAACGTAGTGTTGTTGCATTTATATTTATAAAAAAAAACGTAAAATACCTGTTTCATCCGTTCATCTGTGAAATGTCTCTGAAATAACGGCTGCTATACGTTCACACAAAGGACTCGGTTTCATAACCTAATAAGATAGTAGACTGACGTGAGCTGATAAACTGAAAATGTTTACGAGAATGTACATGTAGTTTTCGTGATAATCAATACGATTGCGTAATATCAAAATTTATCATCGCCGCATGCTTAAATTGCCTGTTTACTGAATAACCTTGTTTATACGCTGGTGATAAATCCTTTGCTAATGGTATTTTCCCAACAAATATAGTTGTAATTATAATATAAGCAAGTAAGCCGTCGTTTTTCTAGTTCAGTGGAACCATTTTCAAGCTCAGAAAAGATTTCGCAAGAACACGTTTTAATAAATTTGGACAAAAGTCAGCAAGAACATAAACAATCTAACAATATATATGTATAGGGAAACTGTTTCACCTCTGCTCGAATTTCAATTAACAGTGTCTCTGAAATTGTATTGCGTATGCATATTAAAAAATTTAAGCAAAATATAAAAACTCTTGAGGACGACATCTTACACACATTGACTGGTTTCTAAAAATAAATCCTGAGATAGTTTAGACTATTGCTCGTTCTCGTTACTTGAATTTCAATTATAAAAATATTGAAATCCGATGTAAAAATGAGGTGCAATTACTTGGGGTTACGTTTGATTGTATTCTTCGTTGTATTAGTCACCTTGATAACATTTGAAAAAAATGGTTGGAAGATTATAAAAGAGAGGTTAAAAATTCACTAGATTTGGCTTAGTAATCCTATTGAACTCATTTATTATAACAAATATTAATACGTGTCCGTTAACATGAGTGAAACTAATACCAACAAGTTAGAAAACAATTTAAGAACGGACACTGATGTTCATGTTTAATTTCTATCATAGTTCGTTATGAGAAACTATTGTTTATATCTGGATTTCCAACTGAAACAACTTTAATTTTGTGAGAAGAATTTCCTTGGAAACTTTCAAAATAGTGTATGCCAAAAATGCCAAAGTAATTTGCATGAGCTTTACAAATTAAAGCATTCCTCGTACAATTTTAGGCCAAAAATATGACCTGTCTTCCTTAACACCGTACAGAACTATGAATGAATGCGCTCCTCATACAACTGATGACCAAAACATATTGCTTCTATTATAGGGATTACAGAAGAAAGTTTTTCAGATTACTGCTAGTCAATTATTGAATTATGTTACCTAATTTAAAGTCGGGCCTGATTGTCTGTGTAGGTATTGTGGTAGATATTAACCGAGCATTCATTACGTTTGTGAACATTTTATGACATGGAATTGTACGAGCTCAACTAAAACTTATTTAATAATACAGCAATCTCCTTGAAGGAAACCTTAAGCGTAGTTTAAATAAGAAATGCATGCCCTGAGTCACTGGCAAACTGCCGTGGACCGCTTCAACTGTTACATGAGACACCGTGCTTTTTGTTTAGTGTCGGTTATCCTTAAAATGATATTTCCAAGAATATTCAATAAATACAACGCACACGTATGTCTCTATATTTTATGCATGTTAAATATTGTTCACAAAAGCAAAGCAATTATTGTTTACACAAAAACATCAAAGGAGTATTACACAATTTCATGGCATATTTAATCAAGGAAAAAAGTAATGCTTGGGATATAAATAACACAATTTATATATCTATGATTCAATCAAAATGATTGGCCCTCAAAACATATGCATGCTACGTATTGCCGTCGTTATTATGAACATATTATATTATAATTTTAATTAATGTGATAGGATTAGCAAAACGAATAATTTTAATCTAGTCAAAAAAACTACAAAGATTTTATAATATTTAAAACATCATCATTGTCTGCGTTATGCAGAAAACATAAAAATAATGCATCTTACGAGCTGCAATTATAATCCAAGCTTATGAACCTGAACATGGTAGAGAGAAAAATATCATTAAAATATTTACAAAATGGTTTTGCATTTTCTTCAGACGATCTTTCCCGTTAACAGCATGACAACTTTAGTTAAAATAATGCAGCTGGCATAAGGCTGCAACACATAATTACCAGCCAAAACATAAGCGTGACTCAATAAACATAGATCATTTATGTTATGAAGGCAAACATTATGAAGTCACATTATAAAAAATACATTTTTAAATTATTTGATTTATTAGTTAACATCAGTTGAGAGAGAATATACATATTTCTCACTACTGTTGTATTAATACCTTACGATTAAATGATACAGAGCTTCGCTAATGTAATAACTGTTCTAGATATCGTAATTATTTGTCATCTAGATTTATTTCTTACAATTTATAAACAGTAACTAGAAGAATGGCCCAGAGCGGAAATTAAAACTGATATATAAAAAAACTACAATTATTCAGGAGTTTATTGCCCTAACATATGTTAAACCACAAGAGTTATCCATCTGAAAATAATTGCTTAATGTCTATACATTGTTAACCTTTTTTTTAATATAACTCGCATGTCCATAAGAAAAAATGCAACAAGGAATTACAGGACGTCAATAAAACAAAAATAATATTTTAAGAAAATCAACGTTCAAAATCTGATGTGTCATCCCCAGACATGAGAATATAGATCATTTGTGCTATTAGTGCAACACTGTCATTTCAGAGTTAACCTAGACTTAAAAATATTGTCACAGCTGATAATATTTTTAATTACATTAAAACATGATGAAAAATTATGCCCCTGAAAATACTTGGCAAATGTAGGCAGCATCTGCTTTGTTTCAAGAAAGGCTAAAAATTAATTTTAAATGAAGAGGTATAACTTGGCAATTACTGGAGAAATGTCCATATGGTTTGAGTTGTACAGTGTGTCATATGAATGATTGCACTTACATATAGCAAGGATTTCAATGATACAAATAATATAGAGCAATGATTTCAATGATACAAGAATATAAAGCAATGATTTCAATGATACAATTACGTATATCAATGATTTCGATGATACAAGAGCAAATAGCAAGAATTTCAATGGTTGTATGGTAATTGTTGTGTCAAGGGGGAAAAGTTTTCATTTTTATTTTAGAAAATTGTTCAAAAAGGCCTATCGTTGTTGATGGATATATGATCGAAGCTTCGAAGCGCTATGCTCTGGAACCATAAATAACTGAGTTGAGTTTGTAGAAATTTCCCTTTCATCAGCAATTCTTTGTGGAGAAAAAGGATGAGGGCGTGCACTAAAAAGAAAGGGGGATTACATTTAAGATCGAACCTGCCTATGATTGAATTGGAAATAGTTTCATCGTCACGGTCACCTGTGTTGGGTTGGTAAAGTAACAAGCGAGCTCCTCGTCTCCCCCCCTCCCCTCTCTCTCTCTCTCTCTCTCTCTCTCTCTCTCTTCTTTTAATATAAAACATAAATAGGACATTGTAATACGACAACCTCTACTCCATGTTTAAACTTAAAATTTTCTTTTTGAGTTAGTAGCTAATACAAAACATGATATGAGTATTCGAAAACTTTTTTCGATAGGTTCTTTTTAACGGTTAAGTCTTCTCTAAACAAAAATATGGCAATGCTCGGAACCAGTAAATTCTCTGTGAAGCTGTTGATACGTTAAACTGCAAATAATAAGTAGATTGTAACCGCTAGGGGTTACGTCATTTTTTCGCGGCAAATTCCGAAGAGGAGAGGATGGGTTGCCTGTCCTTTGTGATGTTTTTCCCAGAGATGACCGTGTCCAGTTTAACTAAATGTAGAAGAAACGAGGTAAATACCCTCAAATTACCATGAACTGCGTTGCATGAAAGACGGCTCTCGGTTCCAGCAAAAGGTCAGTGCATGGAAATTGATGTTTTTAATTGATTTGTAAATCTTTACGATTGATGCAATGCGAATTCGCGATTGTGTTTGCCGTATAGCCTTCGCCTACCCAGTTGTACAACTAGCTTACTGACAAAGTCACTTGCAAGGATATTCGATACGGAGCGGTTCATACCATACCCAAACTGTCTGCCAAGCTTTCCTGATTGCTAACTAACTGCTTTTCTTCATCTCGGGTTAACAACGAATCTTTCCCAACTTGCACAAAACTTGCACTGACTGTGACCTTTGAAGTGAAATAAGTACACAACAACAGGGCCAAAACACCCTTTTTTGGGGAAGAGGCCTCAGCCTTTTTTATGGGAAAAAATAGCGCTTTTTTTCTTATTTGGGGAAAGTAAGAAATTTGTATTTCATTTGGATAATTGATGTTGATACATGAAATAAATTATATAGGGTAGCAACAAAGTTAGGTAGGTTAAATAATAGAGGGAAAAAAAGGCGTTTTAAATCTCAATATTTGCTTTTAATAATTTAGTATGTTTTCATAAATACATTCATTATATAACTGTAACTGATTTCATTCATCATATACACTCCCGCTGAACTACGTTACAATGAGAGATGCGTCTGTACAACAACGCGATACGGCTTCATAACTACAACGGTTACGGCGTCTTTCCACAGTTTGTTGACGATACGGGACGTTGTTAAAATAAAAGGTAAATAACGGTAATTTTGAATAGTTTTTGTATGTGTAAGCAAATTTTAATTTAAATACGGATATTGTGTTCCTCTTTCATAGCTTTCCATGTAATTTTTTCCTATGTTATCGATAAAATTGAAGTTTTACAGACCTGTATAGACAACTCATACAGTCATTGGAATATAATTCAAAGTCTGACATTGAACAGAAGAAAATGCAAACAAACGTAAGCAAGAAAGAATATTGAATCAATCTAATCAAGATCTGTCTCAAAATTAACTGCATGTATTGTAAGTGTAACGAGAGAAATTTTGATGCATTAAAATGTTACGGCGTCTTACAGAGAGTGTAACAGTGCATTTACTACAACATGTTTAAGGTTACGGTATAGTATCGACGGGTACTAGAGGTTTTGGTATATAACAAGTTCGGTAAATTGTATTTATATAATAGTAAATGTTGTGGAGGTTTCAGTAAAATGGATCTTTATAGAGGTATACAGTGTACAAATTTCACTTTTGAAACCACTAGCCAGTTTGGGCTACCAGATGGAATTTTTCACTAGCCCGAACCAAAGTTTTCTAGCCCGAACTGTTTATCACATGTTTTTAAAAGAAGTTTATATTTTGGACAGTTCTGGATAGTTTTTATTGCAGGTAGGGTGTAATTGATTAGGATCGCAAATAACAATTCATCCCAATTTATTCTCTGCCAATCATGAAAAGCAGTCTGTCGATGGCAGCTTCAGAGTACTCTGTATCCTCCACGTCATCTTCGTCATCATCTTCAGTCCGGAATTCCTTGGATATTCTTAAATTAAATATAAACAATCACTTTTGTCCAAACCATGATACTATAAAATATTTTTTATAATGATGAAACAATTTTAATCGTGTATAGTTCTTATTCAAATGCATTTAATTTAGAAAAGCGAAATATTGACCATGCACTTTGAAATAATAACGCCTCATTTGATGTGGTACAAAACGCCTTTAGTATCTTTTCAAATCGGCATAAACATTTTTAAGTTCATTTGTCAATTGTCTTCTAGTTATATATTGCGTAAAAATTGAAAAATTGTGTTATAAAGTGAGTGTTTACTTGAGATGAATTAGAAATAACAGTTTATTCCGTGCAATAACAGATTAAATTAATTTTGTAAAATTCAATTCTTTTATAACTTTTTTTCGCGAGTGGAGCGAATCTTAATAAAGTTAATTAATGCAAAAAATTACAGACACTTGTAAGTTTTTAACAATAAACTTTTTAATTTAAAATAAAATAAGTACATACCAAATGAATGATAGAGATGATTCCTTTATGTGTTAGTTTATGCGGAAAACGAGGCCTTTTATTGCGTCATGAACATAACAAATTTGACACGACCACCATCTTGGAAATTCTTGACGCGAGCAATTTGGGGTTTACGGTGGAAACGCGATACGACGCTAAATAAACGCTAGATACATGGGTGAAAGTGTTCGTATCACTACGGAATTAAGTATTTTTGGCTCCTCAGATGTCGTTTTCATGAATCATGTAAATCCGATGAGATTGTGTTGGGNGGGGGGGGCATGTGTCTAGCAATCAACTGTTCTATTAACCCCTATCTCTAATAATAGATTCGACGCGCCCATTGTTTCTCAATTAGTCTATCCCCCTGGGCGTATTGCTCTTTCATTTTCTATTGTCAAATACGCTTTTGTTGAAAATAAAATTCTAGTTTCACCACTGCAATAAACAAAAGAATGGCTGCCATTTTAAACTTACGTCAGGCATGAGTCAGCATTTATCCCCGCCGATAATGTAAATTTTAGTCTAAATAAATAACTCTTCTTTTTACACACTTTACTAACTGGCATTACAAAGTCAAAAATCTACTGCTTCTTGTTCTACTCACTAAAGTTATGTAATAACAATGTTTATTTTCGTCAGTTTTGTTTGCTTTTATGGCGAGTTAAAACGTCTGCACACAAAACAAAATTGATTTATTCATCGCCATTTGGTATAAAACACGCTAACCTCAATGACAACTTTAATCCAATCCTGATAGAAATACAGTTACAACGATATTTATTTCCATGTTCTGTTGAAAAGACGATGAAAAGTACAAACAAAAACAAACAAAAACGTTCGAACTAGATCTAGTATCTTACCTTTAATTACCCGTAAAAATCCATAAATACTCCATTTTACACAATAAATGACGATTTTGCATGTAGGGTCTTTAATAATTATTTTTGCATAGTAATAAAAGACCCTTATGCCATCCTATCACTACTAAGTCTATATTCAAATGTGTTTATGAACTCGATAAACTTTCCATTCGTCACACGCTACGTCATGTACTAAACATTACTGGTGTGTTTCGTCACAGAAATTACGTCACACGAGATACGTCATAAATTGCGCAAGCAATTGAATGAAAAATAAAAGTACGGAATGCCGGTTTTGAGATAAATGTAAGTGGAAATTCGGCTTTTATTTAAATACGGTATAGGCCTATTGGTTTGAAAAGTAAACATTCATTTCATGTAAACATCCAAAAAAGTAGTCATCCGCGCGTGACAGCTATATTTCAACACTGCCGAAAATAAACGAAAATATATCCCAAAGTTGGTTAATTCGACAATGCACGTCTGAGGATAGGATAAAGTTTTCTTCTTGTGTAGAGCATATTAAAGATATTCAAATGAATTTGCATAGAATGATAGAACGCTTTAAGAGAAACAGCCGAATACAATATCAATAGGGCTCACTTCAAAGTGATACGAACGTAACATTTTACAACCTGTCTCGACTGTTAAAAGAGTTTCCCAGTTTAAAACACCATAAATCAATAGTTTAAGATAGCACTTATGTATTTGAGGTACTATATGACTCTCCACAAATATTATAAATATCCCCAAGGTTCAATAAAAAAGATCTTAAAGAACTTAAAACGCCGAAATAAAGATGTTAAGGACATATTACAATCATAAATAACGATATAAATACATACAAGATATTTGGCAATGCTTACCGAAAGTTACTTTTCAAAGGATAGTTATAAATAATGTTCCGTTTTATGTTTAAACAGTCAACTTCGCTTTACCTGAAATGTCATTGCCATTGTGGAGAATATTAATTAAATATTAAATCACCCAGTAAAGAGTTGTTGAAAATGTGTGTGCTCGACATTAGGCAAAAAATAAAATGTTCATTAGCATTTTTAACGATTCCATACTTAAATACAAATATGCAAGGACAAGCAGAAATCTTTCCAATCTCATAACTTTCCTTTATACTTATTTGTTTTGTGTGGATTAAATATAAATATAATATTTACGAATATGACAGAATGTAACACTTATTATATAACACTTAAGGAATACCATTTTTGTTTTTGGTAATTATTCTCCAATGTTTTTTGCAACAGTAAAAATGAAGTCTACAGAAGTTAGTAAAACCTGATCCTATCATGAAGTCATGTACTAGTTCATTCTCTCTTCCAAATGTCGTTAATTGGATGTTATTATTATTCAACTGCTTAGTGATAACCTCAACTCGATTAAACTCGATTAAAGTGTTCCTTGTCTCCTAAACTATGGCGTTTTAAATAACGACCATAACTTTTGAGTATCAAGTTATGGACTTGTGGTCCTTCGTATTGTGTTTATGGTCATTTTGGTCGCCGTGTTTAAATTTTGTGTAACATAACTTACTTATATTTTGTCTGATGATATAAATGTGATATGTATGTGTTTTTTTCTCCCTGACACTTGGGTATAGACACCAAATTAAAATGACTTCGATGAGACGAAACACCCCCTTGAGAAAAGGATTCACGTATATGGTAAATGGAGAGTGCACAATTGTTTCAAAGTTTTTGTCAGAGTGAACGAGGCGATAGCTGTTGTTCACGAAGTGTCTCATACCATTATACCAGTAGACAATACAACCAAGACACCTTTTCCTGTGTATAGAACATTGTCAAAAGAAGTATATTACTGATCCTTTCTGTGAACTGTTGGGCGAATTGACAATCAAGAACATTAAAAACGTACCATTAAATGATCAGAAAACAATTGTTACCTTTATGTTTGGCCACAGTGAATTGCTAGTGAATGTGAAGCATACGCTTACTGGCGAAGTAGAGAGCCTGACACTTGACTGTCTTCAGTAGGGGGAGAAATAAATGTCTTGATATTGTGTTCCTGTATTGTTGTCTTGACCTGCTCTTCAAAGAAAAACTAAATAATAATTTAACGAAACGATGTTTTATTCATTGATAATTATTTATTTAGTTAACCTTTGATTTTGTGTGTAAATATTGTATATTATCATTTATGTATGAACACGTTGTACGTTATATCTTTTTTATTTGTTACATTGTAAGCTAAAATATATGAAACGGTATTTCAAGCCATTCGCAATTTTAAGCAAAATAGCATTTAAGAGTAAACGTTTGACTTCTGCATCAAATCGATTAGTTTAACGTTTTTTTTTGTAATTGTAATTTTCTTATTTGCCAAAATTAAGTGCTCAAAATATTCTTCATGTTGTAAATGTATGTGTGTGTATTTTTAGTCAATACTGAAATTTATGTTTTTTATATAATTTGTATTATTATTTATAATCGAATATTGAATAACCGCATTAACTTGTTTTGTTTTGTTGTTATCTCTGGAGACTATTCACTCCAACTCAAGTCACCAATCATACGTATTCATCTGTATATGAAGTTAGATATTTAATTCGGTAAACCGCCATTTCCAACGGTGTCTATTGTTAACAATATTGCACATGCTATATGCATAGAGGATATTAGTTTGGTTTCGGCCTTATACCAATATAAAGAAGTGAAACTCCAGCTGCTGGAGCAG